>PVJC01016923.1:16822-33245 GCA_004026665.1 Murina feae | reverse complement strand
CAGTATTATATATAGGGCAGCTCGGGGGAGTCCCTCAGCCGGGTCTGTGCCCTCTTGATATTTGTGACCCCTTGGGGGATGTCCACCTGCTGGCGTGCCTGGCCAGCCTGGGTGAGGGACTGATGGCTGTTTGCAGGCTTGCCAAGCCACCCAGTGGGACCCTCACCCCATGGGGGTGTGGCCAGCCTGGGTGAGGGGCTGAGAGCCATTTTCAGGCTTCCCACAGTCCCTTCAGGGTTCAGGTCCCTACTGGGGTGCCTGGCCAGCCTGGGTGAAGGACTGAGGGCCGTTTGCATGCTGGCCACAGCTCCCATTGACCCAACGTCCCAGTGAGGCTGGCTGAAATCAGGTTTCTGGGGTTTATTTATCTTCTATAATTGAAACTTTGTTGCCTTGAGCAGAGGCCTAGTCAGGCAATGAAGCCTCCTATTTGCTTCAGCTCCGTGGCTTCTCTAATTGAAACATTGTTGCTTTGAGCAGAGGCTACAGGCAGCCTAGGCAGGCAGTTTCAACTCCATCACTAGTGCAACGGAAGCCTCCTGTTTGCTCTAGCTCTGTGGCTGCTATCTTGGCTGGTTAATTTGCATACAGCTGCTCTGATTGGCTTGTGGGTGTGGCTTGACTGGTAGGTGTGGCTTAGGTGTCTCAGAGTGATGGTTAATTTGCATATTACTCTTTTATTAGATTAGATAGACTACAGGCCCGATGCACAAAATTCATGCATGGAGGGTAGGTGTCCCTCAACCCGGCCTGCACCCTCTCCAATCTGGGACCCCTTGGGGGATGTCAACTGCTGGTTTAGGCATGATCCCACAGGGGCAGTCAGACATCCCTTTCACAATCCAGGATGGCTGGCTCCTAACCACTTGCCTGCCTGCCTGTCTGACTGCCCCAACCACTCTGCCTACCAGCCTGATTGCCCCCTGCCGGCCTCACTGCTCCCCTGCCGGCTGACTGCCCCCAACTGCCCCCACCATCAGCCTGATCGCCCCCAACTGCCCTCCCCTGCAGGCCTGGTCACATCCAAATGCCCTCCCCTGCAGGCCTGGTTGCCCTCAACTGCTCTCCCCTGCTGGCCATCTTGTGGTGGCAATCTTGTGATGGCCATCTTGTGATGACATCACGCGAGGGCATGACACCAGCTAGGCTTTTATTATATAGGATGTCCAAAGAGTGGCACTGGTCTCGATGTTCTTCACCCAGTAGATGGTCACAAACTGTGGCCCAACTATACCATAGATATTACTCAGCAATGAAAAGGAAGCCCCATGGACATATCCAACAGCTGATGGGCTCCACAGAATTATGCCAAGTGGGGAAAAACTCAACCCCAGGAGACTATATGTCTTCTGATCCTGTATAAACTCAAAATAGACAAACGACTTAAACGTAAGCTGTGAGACCATAAAAACCCTAGAAGAAACCATAGGCAGCAAAATCTCAGGCATCTCTCGTATCAATATGTTAATGGATACATCTCCTAGGGCAGAAGAAACTAAGGAGAAAATAAAAATATGGGATTACATCAAAATAAGAAGTTTCTGCAAAGCAAAAGAAACCATCAAGCCCTGACTGGTTTGGCTCAGTGGGTAGAGTGTCAGCCTGTGAACTGAAGGGTCCCAGGTTCGATTCTGGTCAAGGACATGTACCTTGGTTGCAGGCACATCCCCAGTGGGGGTGTGTGCAAGAAGCAGCTGATCGATGTTTCTCTCTCATCATCGATGTTTCTAATTCTCTATTCCTCTCCCTTCCTCTCTGTAAAAAAAATCAATAAAATATTTTTTTTTTAAAAGAAACCATCAACAAAATAAAAAGGGAGCCCACTGTATGTGAAAACATATTTGGCAAAGATAAATCTGATAAATGTTTAATATCCAAAATATGTAAGGAACTCATACAACTTAACAAAAGAAAGACAAACAATCTAATTAAAAAATGGACAAAGGACCTAAATAGACATTTCTCCAAAGAGAACATAAAGATTGCCAAGAGACATGAAAAAATGCTCAAGCCCTGGCTGGTTTGGCTCAGTGGATAGAGCATTGGCCTGCAGACTGAAGGGTCCCAAGTTTGATTCCAGTCAAGGGCACAAGCCCAGGTTGCAGGCTCAATCCCCAGCAGGGGGCATGCAAGAGACAGCCAAACAATGATTCTCTCTCATCATTGACGTTTCTATCTCTTTCTCCCTCTCCCTTTTCTTTCTGAAATCAACAAAAATATATTTTTTAAAACTGCTCAAAGTCACTGATCATCAGGGAGATGCAAATTAAAATGACAATGAGGTATCACTTCACACCTGTCAAAATGGCTAGCATCAACAAATCAAAAAATGAAAAGGATGGAAGAAAAGAAACCCTAGTACACTACTCTTGGGAATGCAGACTGGTGCAATCATTATGGGAAACAGCATGGAGTTTCCTCAAAAAATTAACTATGGAACTTCCATTTGACCCAGTGATCCCACTTCTAGGAATATATCCTGAAAGACCTAAAACTCCAATCAGAAAGAATGTATGCACTCCTATGTTCATAGCGACACAATTTACAGTAGCTGAGATATGGAAACAGCTCAAGTGCCCATCTGCAGATGAATGGATAAAAAAAGCTGTGGTACATTTACCATGGAATACTATGCAGCAGTAAAAAAGAAAGATCTCTTATCCTTTGAGACAGCATGGAGGGACCTGGAGAGTATTATGCTAAGCGAAATAAGCCAGTCAGAAAGAGACAGTATCACATGATCTCACTCATATGTAGAATCTAATGAACAAAACAGATCCAAAGACATAGAAGCGTGGAAAAGACTATGGAATCTCAGAGGGAAGTAAGGAGAGGGTGGGTGGGTGGGAGATCAACTGAAGAACTAGAGGCCCGGTGCACAAAAATTTGTGCACGGGGGGGGGGGATCCCCCTCAGCTCAGCCTATGCCCTCTGGGACCCCTCAGGGGATATCCTGCTGGCTTAGGCCTGCTCCCCAAGGGATCAGGCCTAAGCTGGTAGTCAGACATCACTCTGGCAGCCCAGGAGCCCTTGGGGGACGTCCACTTGCCAGCAGGGAGCAGGCCTAAGCTGCAGTCGGACATCCTTAGCACTGCTGAGGAAGCAGGAGAGGCTCCCACCACAACCACTATGCTGGCAACCATCAGCCTGGCATGTGGCTGAGCAGAGCTCCCTCTGTGGGAGCACACTGACCACCAGGGGGCAGCTCCTGCATTAAGCGTCTGCCCCCTGGTGGTCAGTGTGTGTCATAGTGACCAGTCATTCCTAGTTGTTCTGATGTTAGGGTCAATCTGCATATTACCCTTTTAATATATAGGACAGAAGCCTGGTGCACAGGTGGGGGTCAGCTAGTTTGCCCTGAAGGGTGTCCTGCTGGGGTGTCTGGCCAACCTGGGTGAGGGGCTGATGGCTGTTTTCAGGCTGGCCACACCCCCTTCAGGGTGGGGGTCTATACTGGGGTGCCTGGCCAGCCTGGGTGAGGGGCTGAGGGCCGTTATCAGGCTGGCCATGGCCATGGGCTGGAAGCAGGTATCTTGGATTTATTTACCTTCTGTAATTGAAACTTTGTTGCCTTGAGCAGAGCTCAGGGCCCACAGGGCAGGTAGGAATCTTGGCTTCCTCCACCGTCAGGGTAACACAAGCCTCCTGCCTCACTACAGCTCCCTGGCTGCCACCATCTTTGTGATGGAGTGAGGATTAATTTGCGTATTACTCTTTTGACTGGGCAGAAGACCCCCAAGTCCATCCGATAGCTGGCTTCACAGAGCTCAGGCCTCTGCGATCACCAGCTCTGATCTTGTCTCCTGCCATCACCGGTAATACCCTTGCCCCAATGGCAGCCTCTGGCTAAGGCTGCAGGCCTGGGCAGGGGAACCCCAGGCTGCTGCTTTGCCAGCTACACCAGTGCCCAGACCCCTGCGATCACAGGTTCTGCCCCTGCCTCCTCAGATCACTGGCTCCACCCTTGCCCATCCCTGAGGCCTCTGCCAAAGGCCTCTGGCCTGGACAGGTGATCCCCAGGCCCCTCTGATCGCCTGTTCCACCCCTTGCGCCTCCCACCTCCCCCGCCTGACCACTTCAGTGGTGGGGCTGAGCCGGACTGGGCGCTGCCATCTTGTGGCTATGGGGGTGGCCATCTTTTGTAATGGAGTAATTTGCATATTACTCTTTCATTAGATAGGATATGCAAAATCCAGGGACAAGGCAACAGGGTGACAAAGGCCTGGGGCAGGGGGTGGAGGTGGGTTAAAAGAGGTCTAACTATAGAGATGGATGGATGGATGGATGGATGGATGGATGGATGGATGGATGGATGGGTGGATGGATGGATGGATGAGTGGCTGCCGGAAAGAGCAGGGGCATGGGTAGGAAAGAGTCGTATGAGGTTCCCTATGGTGATAGAAATGCTAAAGGCCCTGATGGCAGTGTGGATTCGGGTGCTTGCACAGGTAATGACACTGTGGGGAAGTGATGCATATGTACCACCTCACTGTAAGGAAGCCGAGTAGCTCCAGGTCTTGGCTGCAGTTAGCCTCAAATTTATGTCCATTGTTCCCTTTTGTCCCGCCTACCCACAGTTTTTCAGTAAAAAGAACCAGCCCAGTGTTTTGAGAGGACTTCTGTGGGTGCCTGCAGCTATGTGCCAGAGTTCCTACCACGGTTAAATACATATCACCCCATGGTCCCATCCCTCCAACCCTACTGAGCTCCTGGCACAGAAACCCAAATTCACGGTTTCCAAGAAATGCCCAGCACCCGACACCCCAGCTGTTCTTTCTAGAGGCCATCCTTGCCATTCACTCTGTATCTGTAAGGTCCCCATTTTCAGCATGCTGAGGACCAGCTCCCCAAGAGAGGGTCTGCCTTCTGCCTCCTGCCTCTATCACAGGCCTGCAGGACACACCCAGGCATGCCCAGTCTTGCCACCATCAGGAGGCCAGAGTCTGAGTGCTGCCTCAGCTGAGACTAACTAGAGAAGAGGAAGGAAAACACGCCCCTCTGTGATGAGTGGAGGCTGCCAACCTGCCTTCACTGATTGGTGGAGAGCTGGGATGGCAGATTGGATTGAAGGAAGTCAGTCTGAGCCCTGAGCCCTGGCAAACACCCCCAAATGTGGGAGAGAAAAGGGGTTCAACCCCCTGCCGGCCACACTTACCCGACACACTCGAGTATGCAATTATGCACAACCCCAGGGGCAGGTGGCTATAATCTAGCAATAGAACCTAAGTATTAGAGTCAGAAGCTGGGGCTTGGGGCTGGTGCTGGCTGTCCACCACTCCGGGACGTGAGTAGTGAAGCCAGGAACCCACAGAGTCAAAGGGAGGCCCAGGCAATAGCACTGCAGGGGACCTGGGCTCCTGGAAATGTAACATGGACCTCGAGCTGTGTCAACAGCTCCAAGATCAAAGAGGGTGCGATCTTATGCAGGGAGACTCAGAAAACACAAAATCCTCCAGCAGCTAAGGAAAGCTACTGCACACGCCTTTCACCCCCACTCATTGGTTCATTCTTTCATTCAGCGATACAACTATCATCCCACTTCCCACTGGACAGGTGAGGGATCTGAGGCACAGAGAGGTTAGGCGGCTTTGCTGAGGTCACAGAGCTGGTAACTATGGGAACTCAGGTCTTCTTGCTTCACAACCACAGCATCTCCCCCATCCCCAGACTTCCATTTCTCCTGTTCCACCACCGCCACAGCCACAGGGAAGTGAGAAAACGTAAGCGCACTGGGGAAGTGCTCCTTGGCCAGAAAGAGAACAGACCAGCGGGCACCCGCACTGATAAGAGCCAGGAAGGACAGGGCGTGCGAACCTCTGGACTCACCTTATCTCCACGCCAAGGCAGTCAGCGGAGCTGACTTCTGCCCAGGGGCCTCCAAGGTGCGACACCCTTTGGTCGGGACATGCTGCCTGCTGTAACTGAGGCCACTGTGCAATAGCCTAGTAGCACTAGCCATCCCAACCATTCTGCTGGATGTCTTCTGAGCCCCCACTTTTTAAAATATATATATATTTTATTGATTTTTTTCACAGAGAGGAAGAGAGAGGGATAAAGAGTTAGAAACATCCATCAGCTGCCTCCTGCACACCTCCTACTGGGGATGTGCCCACAACCAAGGTACATGCCCTTCACCGGAATCGAACCTGGGACCCTTCAGGCCGCAGGATGATGCTCTATCCACTGAGCCACACCGGTCAGGGCCTGAGCCCCCACTTTTATCCCCACCTGCTGGGTCTCATCTGAAGCCTCTGAAGGTCAGTGGACCTGGCATGAGCTTCCAGTTCCACTCATCCCTGCCATCCAGCCCAACTAGATGTGGGTACTCGGGCAGAGTTCAGGGACTGGAGGACAGGGCCGGATGGACCCTGCCCACCCACCCAGCTACAGACATCCCCATCCATTCAGATGAGAACAATGGGGCAGACACAGGCAACCTGTCTCCTGGTCATACTCCCCGCCCACTCCCCACTCCCTCTGTCTCCCTGAGGGGTCTGACCTGTCAACTCTTATCCCTTCCAACTCTACCTCCCCTCATCCCCCATCCCAATCGAGGTCCACAAGCAAACAAATATGACGACCAAAGGCATTTCCTACCAGTCTCAACTGGAGCTGCTCCTTCTAAGATGCTTACAGTGCACCCACCCGCCTTGTACAGTACCAACCAAGTGCTGGAGATCAGGAAAAGTACACAGGCCTAGCCAGTTTGGCTCAGTGGATAGAGCACTGGCCTGCGGACTGAACGGTCCTGGTTTCGACTCCAGTCGAGGGCACGTACCTCTGTTGCAGGCTGGATCCCTGGCTGGCTGGGACACAGGCTGGGGCACATGGGGGAGGCAACACCGATGCGGCTCTCTCACACCATGCTTCTCTCTAGCTCTTCCCC
This sequence comes from Murina feae, assembly GCA_004026665.1. NCBI lineage: Eukaryota > Metazoa > Chordata > Mammalia > Chiroptera > Vespertilionidae > Murina > Murina feae. The sequence continues at coordinate 26,359 of PVJC01016923.1, read as the reverse complement.
TACCTGCTACTCTCTCTAAAAATCAATGGGAAAATATCCTCAGGTGAGAATGAACAAAGAGAGAGAGAGAGAGAGAGAGAGAGAGAGAGAGAGAGAGAGAGAGAGAGAGAGAAAAGAAAGAAAGAAAGGAAGGAAGGAAGGAAGGAAGGAAGGAAGGAAGGAAGGAAGGAAGGAAGGAAGGAAGGGCGGGTACCCTGATGGCCAAATCCTGGGACCCAACTCTGGAGATCCTGCTGTGAGACAGAGGGACAGGCTCACCAATTGGAATAGTTTGAGTGGCGCTCCCTAGCTTAATACCAATCACCCCACTTTATCCTTGCAATAATCCTAAATTAATGTCATTTCATAGAAGAGAAAACCAAACTTGGGAGTCACACAGGGGCAGAACCCCACTCCAGCACTTTCTAGAACTTGCCAGCTTGGTCCTGGTATGGACACTCATATCCCAGGACTATTCCCATAGTCTTTTAAAGGGAATTTATGCAAATAATCCAATGGGCAGGGTAGTGACAACAGGAAAAGCTTCTTCAGCTTGCTGAGCACCGACTGTAAGCCATTTTATCGCACCACAGTGCTTCAGGAGCAGGGGCACCATTCCCATCCAACAAATGAGGAAACTGGGCCTAGGAAACAACACTGAGTTACCATGGTCCCACCTACAGCAATCACCACCCCTGCTGCCCAGCCCTGGCTGGTGAGTGGGGGAGAGGTGGATGAACCCAGCCTCCTACAGGGGGGCCTCAGAGACAGGCAGCTGTGAGCTGTGCCTGTGTGTCCACCCAGTAGAGCAGAGGGCCACAGGCAGGTGGCAATGGGGCTGCCTGAGTAGGGAGCCTCACGTCCAGGTATGATGGGGTATCAGGAGGTGACAGGTGACTCCCATTCCATTCTCCTGGGGGCACTGAGTCCAATCACAAATCACACATCAGAACCCATTTCTGAGGTCTGCAGGGCTAGTGGGATAGTCAAGAGCCGGAAGTGGGGGGTGTTGAAGGGAATGAGGGGTCACTCTGGGCAGAGTAACACACCCAACAGACCAGATGCCCTAAGGCCGAGAGGCACAGGGAACTGACAGGCCTAGGGGCACAGGAACTATGAACACCCCCTCCCACGAGCCAGCCACCTGAGGTAGGGAATCCCAGTTCTGTGAGCAGCATGAGTTACACCAAAAAATAACCCTGCACCCGGGCATTCCCAAAGCCCGTGAGACATCCTGAATCCCATCCACTGCTCACAAACACTAGGGAGCAGGCCACCAAGGCTGACTGTCCCCATGGATCAGGCTGCAGCTGCAAATGGGAAAGGGGTGCCATTTGGGACCTGAGAGGGACCACTCCTCCCACTGCTCTCCAGCTCTACCCACCCACATGGCCCAGAGTCCCAGACCAGATGCAGCCAACCCAGGGCCAGGACAGAGACAAAAGCAACCCCTAGCAGAGGTCCTCATCTAAGCTATGCCTGGCTTCCTAATGCCAGGGCCACAGGCAGTGGTAACGACAACGCGCTGTGGGGCTGCACCTAGGACGACTCCACCACAAGCAGCAGAAAGTGAAACCTCTGCGGTGAAATGTCTGAGGCTGAGCACTTCCTCCAGTCTCACCGCAGTGACCGGCACAGCCAGGCACACACAGAGCCAAGACCGGAAGCACAGCCGTCTGTGCAAATGGAATTAAGTGCCAGCTCTGGCTCCAGAGCCTGGTGACACACCTGGTGAGGCCATGCTCCGAGGGCCTGCAACACTCACTGTTCTCTGTGGGGAATCATTCCAGGGGCTCAGCCCTGCAGGCCCCATGGGACCAGGCACTGGGTGTCTCCCCGGGGCTTGCAAGGAAACAGCGGACAGTGGGGTCCAAGGGCAGTCTGGGCTCCTCAGACAGCTCCAGGGATTGCACCTGGGAAAGCAAACCCTTTCAGCCAAAAACATTTAATTTCATTTTAATTTCAAGCACAGTATGACTCCTGGGGTGCATGGAGGTCCTTCCACAGCCCCAGGGGAAGTCAAGGGACAGACAAGAGGCCATTCATGGGTGCTTCCTGCTCTCTCGATCTTCAGGGGACCTGGCCAGGCCCTTCTGCCAGGAGCCAGTGACCACACTCTGCTCTACACCTCAAAGCACTGGGAGGCACGCCCTTCCCGCTGGAGCCACCACACCCCACGCCAGATTCCGAGCCTTTTCACCGCCCTGTGGGGCCCAGAGCTGGCCAACAGGAAGCCTGAGGAACTGACCGCCCTGCTTTATTTAGAAATCCCTGGAGCCACTGGGCTCAGCCCGGGCAGGCTGCTGGGCCGCTGGGCCTCTGAGATGGGGCTCCCATGGAAGGCCTTGAGTTACAAATGGGAAACCTGCCTCGAGGCACAGTAAGGGACCCCCCTCAGTGGTTTTCTATCAAATGAGGGAAGCCAGTGGGCCTGCCTGGGATCCCGGCCCCAGAGCTCCCACTGGCCTCAGGATTCTGGTCCACAGGATAGGAGAGTGATGCATGCTGTCGGGACCTGCAGCACAGGCATACTCGCCATCCTATTCCCAACAACACAGAATATTAGCAAGGACACTGCCTGGAACACCAGAGCTATGACACTGAAGACCTGTATCCATGTTTTCACATATATTCTGCGTGTTGAGTGCACACATAGATGCACACACACTGCTTTGGACCCTACAAACAAAAATACCCCCCTTTTAAGTGCTCACAAAACATCTGACAAAATAATTTACACACTGATAATACACTAGCTCTGCAACACTCGTTTTATACTGTGTTACCATGGGGCAAGGGCTCTCAAACAGAAGTAGTCCTGCCCCCTCCCCCCAGGTATACCAGGCCAAGTCTGGGGACACCTGTGGTTGTCAGACTGGGGGTGCTGGCATAAAGTGGGTGGGGCCAGAGATGCTGCTCAGCTCCCCACGGTGCCCAGGTTGGCCCCCTACAGAGAATGGCCTGGCCCCAATGTCCCCAGTGCCCAGGGGGAGACTCTGCTGTATGGAAAAGAGATGCCTCTTTGAGATTTAACAAGGAGCTATGAGGGAGCACTGGGGACAGAGCCCAAGAGGTTCCCGCAGTCCGAGGGTCAGAGTCCAGTTCCAGGAGCTCCACAGGTAGGCCATTCCTGCCACCAGGATGGGACATCAAAACCCCCACCAGGCTGAAAGGTCCCATAGGTCACATGAATACTGACCTGAGGAGACAGAGGACCTGCATGGGGAAGTGGGCAAGGGCTTCTCCAGTGACAGTAATTTGCTCCACCTGGTTCTAAACCCAGGTGCCAAAGCAGCCACCACCAGAACCTCACAGAAACAAGACCCTCACACACACAGATGCCACAGGGATGTGGAAGCAGCTAAGGGCGGAAGGCCCTCAGCCCAGACTGTTGCTGGAAAGCTCAGTCTGCCCCTGCAAAATGGGGACAGTCCCTAGCCAGTGGCTGGCTTGCTGGGGGTGGGGGGCTAAAATGAGTCCCACTAGGGGTTGGGTACCAGGCAGAGGGTACTCAGTAAGAATGCCCTCCCTGCATCCTCACACCCCACCCTGTCCTCTGGTCATCGAAGTCCTCCCAGCAAGGAGCATTCAAACTAAGAAGACAGGCTGCCTGGTAGTAAGTGTTCCCAGGGTTCCCCAAAAGGTCCCAGGCCCAAAGCCTGCAGGATCACTGGGTAAGGAGGGCCTCAGGGTCAGTCCCCACCCCACACATCTCCTGGGCCTCTGCCCTGCACTGATGACGATCCTCCTCATCTCAGAACCCTTCCCCTTGGACCTGGGAGCTCACATCCCCTCACTGTCTTATCTGACCTCCATGCTTAGGATGTAACTTCAAGACACAGGTGCCTGAGCCCCCATTGCGCTGCAAGGAGAGAAGGGGTGGGACTACAGACTCAGGTGTCCCTGCAACGGACTCCCCCAATGTCTTCAGGTGGACACCAGCCAATTCCAGATCCGCCGCAGGGCTCCTGGGGGAGCGCAGGGAGAATGCAGAGGCACACCAAGGCTGCAGCAGCACAGGCCACTGACTTGTGGCCTTGACCCCCGACATCAATCTGAAGCCTGGACAGGCTCAGGACAGGCTGCAGGGGCACCTGGAGGCTCACACAGCCCCCGTCAAGGCCAGCTGATGATAGTGTGGAGACACTTCCAATCTCTACCCTCCCCCTTTCAAGATAAACTCTACTGCCCGCTGCAAAAGCACCTGCCACAATGTCCTCCAAGTGCCGCCTGGATACCACTGCAAGTTTCCGCCAGTCTTTAAGGTGACTCTCTGCCTGTCTTTTCTCAGAGATAACCCATTTTATAGTCTTTAGGCAAATCAGAATATACGTTTGGGGGGGCAAAATGTAGAGAAGGCATTTCATAAAAGGGAGAACCCTGCAGGTGGAAGAAGCAATGCATTCCAGGCAAGACCAGCTGCCTCCCCAAGGGCCAGCAACGCCACTGTTCATCCTCAGGAGCTCCACGCCACCTCCAACCCTCCCCCTCCTCCCCCCCAGGCCCATCCAAACCACCTGTAAGCAGCTTCCCAGCCTTTACAACTTTCCCTGCCGTCCAGGAATGAAAAGGAAGCAGGACTCGGAAAGGGCAGGGCCCGGGTTTCTGTTTTGTAAATGACCTTCTTGCCTTTGACGGCAGAGGTAAGTCCTTCAGCAGCCCTTATTTGGGGTGACAACACTTTGCTGACAGCTGGGCCAACTCACTCCCGGCAACAGGTGTGCCCTGGGGAGACAGGAACCGGGACAGGAATCTTCCCTGGAGGAGGAGGAGGAGGACCCAGGAGAACCTGCTCCCACCAAGGCAGAAGGAGAAGCCGTGGGGAAGGTGGAGCGGCCAGTTCTGAAAACCTGCAAAGGCTCCACCTGCCCCCAGCCTCCAGCCAAATCAGAAACCTCCGGCACAGAAGGAAGGCTGTCCCCCACGGTGTGTACCCCTTTCCCCAGGGAAAGAGCTTGTCCCTCAGGGGGGCAGGGGGGGGCAGGCCCTGACTGTAGGAACAGGGCTCCACCTGGTGGGAGGAGGCTGAGATGGGATGTGGGGAGGTGGGGGGCGCGTCTGGGGATTGCAGACCCAAGATCTGGGGCTGTGGGCAGCGAGGGGGACACTCAGGAGGGCAGAAACAGAGGGCCAGCCCCTGCAGGAAGGGGGGTCATCTCGTGAGAAGGGGCAGAGGACAGACCTTCCAGGGTTCTGGGGGCCTCACCTGGACAACAAGGTAGGGATCAGGGGCCGCCCGTGGACAGCACAGGCTGGCCCTGAGGATCCAGGGGACAGAGGCAAAGGCGGGAGATGACTCCTAGGAACTCGACGTGGGCAACAGAGACAGGGGCCGGCCCTTAAGAAACTGGGACCTCACGCGGACAGCTCAGGCAGGGGCGCACCCCACAGTGCAGGCGGGGCCAGACCCCGAAAACCAGGGTCCCCGCCCATGCACAACACAGGCAGGGGGCTGACCCCGAGGCCGCCGCGGACGCCGCCGTGGACAACACGGGCACTGACTCCGAGGCCCAAACCCCGACCGCGGGCTGCACGGGCAGAGGCTGAGCCCAGGCCCCAGACCGCCTGCGCGGACAGCACGGCAGGGGCGGACCCCCGAGGCCCCCGGCCCGGGCGCGGACAGCACGGCAGCGTCGGCCCCGCCCGGCAGCACGCGCACCGGCGCCGCGGACCCCGCAGGCCCGGCCGCACTCACCGAGCAGCAGCAGCTTGAGCTCGCGCCGGGCGTCGCGCTTATCCCTCCGCAGCTGCTTCTCGATCTCGGCGTTGATCCTCTTGGACTCCTTCACCTCATCGCTGAGGCAACACGCCATCATGGACTCCAGAGTCATCGTCCCGGCCCCGGCCGCCCGCCGGCCACCCCCGCCGCCGCCCCCTGGCCCGGCCCGGCCCTCGCCTGGAGCCTCCCCGGCCGCGCCCGCCTGGCCCTCGGCGCTGGCCCCCGGGACGGCCGGTCTGCTCGGATGACTGCGAACGCCGGTCCCGCTCGGCCACGCACTCCAGCCCTGCCGTCCTGCGCCCGCGTCGCCGCCGCTACCGCCGCCGCCTACCGCAGCCGCTGCGACCAAGCGACAGCGCCGCACAACCTAGCCTGCGCGGGCACAGAGCCGACCGGCGTGCGGCACGACCAATGGGAGGGGGCGGCGGCCCGCGCGCCCTCGGGGAGGGCGGGACTAGCGGTCGAGGTGGGCGGGGTGGGGCGGGGCGAGGCGGACGCGCCCGCGGGTTTGGTTGCGCCAACGTGGGAAGGGGGACGCTCAGCTGGGAGCCAGGCGGGGCCGCCCGGGATTGTGGGAATGTGGCGGACTCGGCCGGCACGCTCGGCTGCGCTCGGCTCAGCTCGGCCGGTCGCCCCGCTGCGCCGGAGAGCAGGAGGCATGGACCCCGTCAATGCGGTCTCGGCGCGGGGGACCCCAACCCCACAGGAAACATTGGGACCCCAACCTTAACGGTCTCCCGGGAAGCGTCCTGGCATTGCCTACCCAAAAAGAACCTTACAGTCATCCATTCTTGGAACAAACATTAATGAAACGCCTCCTGTATACTGGGCCGGGGTGTATAACAGTTCCTGCTATATGCCACGTATGCAGCAAGCTTTAACGGAATGCCTACTGTACAGCGGGCATAAACCAAGCCTTAATGCAGTACCCGCTATATACCAGGCACACAGCAGGCATTAACGTAGCATCTGCTATATACCAGGTATGGGCCAGACATGAGTGCAGCACCTACCATCTAACTAGGCATGAGGCAAGCATTAATGTAATGCCTACTATATACCAGAGGGAAAAAACATTATGGAGTGCCTACTGTAAACCAGGCATTAGTGAAGTGCCTGATATATTCCAGGCAGCAAACAAGCATTAATGAAGTGCCTACTGTATACCGAGCACTGCTCTAAGCCCCTTAAACCAATCCTACTACCCTGTTGATATTCTTGGGATGCAACCAGACCCCTTTATTTGCACATAGAGCTCCGAGCTGCTTTCACCCTGCACCGGCAGACTTTAGTAGTTGCCACAGCACTGAAGTCTTTACTGTCTGGCCTCGTACAGAAAGACACCTAGATTGAGGCCCAAACACACTGGAGTTAATCAATAAAATCTGAATAATGGAAAAAGCAAACTGTGTAAGATGATGAATGTTTACTGTTTTAAGGCACCATGTTTAGGCATGATTTGTTCCACAGAAATCAATAACTAATACATGCACCCAAGAGAAATAAAAGCACAATACCCACATAAGATCTGTATAAATGTTCATAGCAGCTTTATTGATAATGTCCTCAAACTGGGAATATTAAGTGTTCCTGGAAACCCACTTCACAGGACAAGGAAACTGAGGTACCATTACCCATGATTCCCTGACAATGGCACCTCTCCTACCCCCGACTAGGCTGGAGCCCCCACCTCCACTCCCCGCCTGGCCTTGCCCAGATCCCATCACACACCTTCCCAGCTGCACCTTGACACAATTGTACTCTCCTGTCTTGAGATAAGGGGTAAGAGGAGGGTCAAAGTCTCCATTTATGATTTGATTGGGAGAGTAGAAAGATTAGCTCCTTGAAATTCTCATCTTGGTGGCCTCCCACCTCAGTCAGGTTCCCCCCCTCCCTCTCCTCAAACAGACAAAAGCTCCACTTGAACAAAGAACCTATGACCAGGGAAACAAGAAAAATGTCTGGAGGAGGAGATCGGACAGGTCTTCCTGACACCACCCCCACCCCACTTACCACCCTGTTGGATTCCCACCCCAGCCCTCTCACAAACCAAAATGACCCTTTTTCTTTATCTCTTTACTCATTTATCCCACCCTCCATACTATAGCGGATCTGTGTCTGTCTTGATCACTGCTATCTCTAGAATCCAGCTGGGTACACAATAGGTGCTCAATAAACATTGAAGGAAAGAATAGACGAGATGGTTGTTGTTTGCAAACATAGTTTGCTATCCATATCTACCACCGGACTGTGGCCTCCGGTTGGGCAGTGGTCATGTGTGCCTTGGTCACCATGGGGACCCCCATGTCCAGCACAAAGCCTTGGGCCTCTCCCCTCCTCCAGCAACTGTGTGCCAGGTGCTAGACTGAATAGTGACACATGTGTGAGTTCCATGTGTCCGGGGAACTTTGTCCATCTTGTTCTCTGTGGCTTCCCCAGGGCCTGAAACACCACCTGGCATACAGTAGGAGCTCAATAAAAGTTTGTGAAATCAATGAAGGAAAACAGCTCTCCTGGGTGCTTCTTCTTTTCCTTTTGGAGGGGGGGGGAATATATATATATGCAAATGGTGGAACAACCAAACAACCGGTCGCTATGACATGCGCTGACCACCAGGGGGCATGTGCAGAACATGGCAGGCATTGGCAGCAGGCAGCAGAGCATGGAACATGGTGGGTGTCGGCCAGGCAGGATCATGGCGGGATAATGGATCAGGTGAGGGGGGCACCAGACCAAGGTGGGGCGTCAGTCACTGTCACTGGGCAAGCCGCTGGTGGTTACTGAAAATTCCTTGCTCCTGTGCGCCATGGTCCTGCCTGGCACTTGCACCTGCTGCAGGCACTAGCCCTGCTCACACCCGCCGCTGGCGCCAGAGCAGCTGCCTGCACCCGCTGCCAGCAACGTGCACCATCCCTGATTGCTCAGCACTATCAGCAGCTGTTGGCCCCGATCACCCCTCAGGGCTTGCCCACCTCCCACTGCTCCTGAGGGGTGATTGGGACTGGCAGCCCCCTCTCCCACCCGCTGCCGGCGCTGGAGCTGCTGCTTGCACCTGCTGCTAGCACCAGCCCCAATTGCTCTGCGCCGTCAGTGGGTGCGGATGGGCCGGCACCATCAGTGCATGGGAGCGGCAGTGGTGGGAATGGGGCTGCCAGCATTCAGAGGGCCAGGGGCGTGGCAGGAGGGGCCAGGCAGGGGCACGGAGGATGGGCCGAGACCCGCCCCTGTGCTCACCACAGCCTCGCGGCCCACAGTGCCTTTCAAGGTGCACGAATTCATGCACTGGGCCCCTCGTAAAAAATAACTGCACTTTCTTCCCTTCTTCCCGTGTTTGCTCTTGCTCTTTGCTGTAGTCAGCCTCCACCTCATACAGGACTCAAAGCTCAGAACTGAATCTTGTTTTTGCTGCCAACTTCGGTGTAGACAGTAGACAGTGACTTAACTTCCCTGGGCCTGCTTCCCCATCTACAAAGTAGGCATAATATTAGTTTTAAAATGTGTGTGTGTGTGTATATATATGTGTGTGTGTGTATATATATGTGTGTGTGTGTATATATGTGTGTGTGTGTATCTAAACTAATAAAAGTGAAATAGTAAAATTAACCGTTTCTCCGAGACAGGGATGGACCCAGGCCTGCTGGGGTGGGCAGTTGTGGGGGACTCAGGCCTGCAGGGGAGAACAGTTGGGGGTGCCATCCTGGTATGGGGAAGGCAGTTAGGGTCAATCAGGCCAGGCCAGCACAGGACCAGTTTGGCGTTTATCAGGCTGCCAGGGGAGTGGTTAGGGGCAATCGGCATTTGAGAGGTCAGGAGCCAGCAGTCCTGGATTATGAAAGGGA
>PVJC01016923.1:0-16722 GCA_004026665.1 Murina feae | reverse complement strand
ACAGGCCTAAACGGGCAGTCGGACATCCCTCAAAGGGTCCCTGATTGGAAAGGGTGCAGGTTGGTCTATGGGACACCACCACCACCCCCCCCCCACTCCGTGCATGAATTTCGTGCACCGGGCCTCTAGTATATATATATATATATATATATATATATATATATATATATATATATATATATATTATTGTTGACAGTATTACAGATGTCCCCCATTTGCCCCCTCCACCCAGCCCATGCCCCACCCCACACCTCACCCCACTATTGTCTGTGTCCATGGACTATGCATATCCTATATAATAAAAGGCTAATATACAAATTGACTGAACGGTGGAATGACCAGTTGCTATGATGCTCACTGACCACCAGGGGGCATAAGTTCAACACAGGAGCTGCCCCTGGTGGTCAGTGTGCTCCCACGGGGGGAGCACTGTTCAGCCAGAAGCTCTGAGCCTCCACGGCAACAGCAGCACTAAGAATGTCTGCCTGCCAGCTTAGGCCCACTCCCTGTGGAGATCAGGTTGAAGCCATCAGTCGGACATCCCCCAAGGGCTCCTGGACTGCAATAGGGAGCAGGCTGGGCCGAGGGACCCACCCAAGTGCATGAATTTTGTGCCCCGGGCCTCTAGTATGTATGTAAGTTCTTTAGTTAATCTATTCCTGTCCTCCCCCTCCTTTCCTCCCCTCTGAGATCTGTCGGTCTAACTCATGCATCCATGTCTCTGGACCCATTTTGTTCGACGGCTTATTTTGTTCATTAGATTCCACATATAAGTGAGATCATGTGATCATAATATTAGTTTTTGTTTTTGTTTGCAGAGAGCTATTGTAAGTAGCCATATTTAAAAACTAGGGGACGGCGGAGCTAACCCCTAGGATGGCCCCCAGTGAGCCCACTCCCTGACGTCCATGCAGTCCTAGCCTCCTGGCTAGGACATAGGTTGAATTTAGTGTTACGCTTCTGACCAATAGAATATGGCAGATGTGACTTCAGAGATTTGGTTATGAAATGTCTTTGCTTGCACCTTGGGCTCCTTCTTCCTCGCTCTTGTAAGCATCTTTACAGGAGTCTAGACTATCCTCCTGGAGAGCCATATGTAGTAGAACTGAGACCTCCTGCCCACAGCCATGTGAGGAAGCCATCACAGCTCCCCCTCCGGCCCTGGAGGAGCCTTCCGATGAGGCGGCTCTGGCCAACAGCGTGATTGCAGCCTCCGGAGGGACCCCAAACCACCATCCAGCTAAGTTGCCCCCAAATTCCTGATCCTGAGAAAATGTCAGATAATGAGTGCTGACTGTTTTAAGGCGCCATGTTTCGGCACGATTCGTTACACAGAAATGGATAACTAACACATGAATCCAAGAGAAATAAAAGCACATGTCCACACCGGTAAACAAATATTCATAGCAGCTTTATTGGTATCATCCCCAAACTGAGAACAACCAAAGGGAATGTCCACCAACAGACGAGGGGAACCAACAAACCGCAGTCAACCCAGACACTGGAATATGTGATCCTCACCTGAGGATATTGTTTTCCATTGATTTTCAGAGTGGAAGGGGGGAGGGGGGAGAAAGAGAAACATCAGCATGAGAGAGACATATCAATTGGTGACCTACTGGGCTGGGGATCGAATCCACAACTGAGTTATGTGCCCTTGATCAGGGAGAATCGAACTCTAGACCCGTCAGTCTTCTGGTCGACGCTCTAACCACTGAGCAAACTGGCCAGGGCCAAGAGGTGGTACTCTTATTTTATTTTTTTACATGATTCAATTTATTATTATTACTTATTGAAATCATACACATTAAATGTATGGTTCCCTAGCATACCTGTTCATAGCTATCAGGAGGTGGTACTTTTAAAGACACTGAAATGGGGGCAGGTAGTGTTGGGACTGGAGTTAAGGGGAGAAAAGTCAGAGGAGAGAAGAGTTGGGGATTCATTTATTCCTCCACGTTATTTATTTATTAAATGTCATCTGTGATTCCCCTTCCTGGCAGCAGCGTTGCCTTGGGCTTTGGGGGAGGAAGTGAGGGGAGCAGCTAGGAGCATGCCAGCATAAGGCATCTTGCCACTCTCCCCTATTCATTAAGTGCCCACTATGATCCAGGAGCTGGGCAGGCACCGAGTGAGTAAGACGGGGAAACCGAGGCCCAAGGCGGGTGGTGAACTAGCCCTGGGCCCAGCCACTCGCTAAGTGCTGACTCTGCCTTCCCCACCCCCAGGCGCGGAGGCGAAGTCCACCACAGCTGCCACACCTCGATGTCTGGGAGGCCTGCCCTCCTGGCTCCCTGGGCCTCTTCCCCGCTCCCCCAGGACATCAGCCTCCATGCCTTGAGGAATTTGATTTTATGAGGAGCTCCAGGAGCCATGGGACAACACCATTTCCTGGCACGGAGTTGAGAGCAAAGGTGAATAGGACCCAGGGCTCAAGGCCGACAGGACGGAGGGCACCTGGGGTCAAAGTGCCAGCTCTGGAGTCAGGTGGCAGATTCCACAGCACTCAGGTCCCTTCCCTTCTCCATGCCTCGTGGCTGAAACGGAGTGCTCACCACCTTCCCCTGTAAAAATCGGTGAGCCCAGGCGATGTGATGCAGTGGTTGAGCATTGACCTATGAGCCAGGAGGTCACTGTTCAATTCCTGGTCAGGGCACATGCCCGGGTTGCAGGCTCAATCCCCAGTAGGGGGCGTGCAGGAGGCAGCTGATCAATGATTCTCTCTCATCATCGAGATGTTTCTATCTCTCCCTCTCCCTTCCTCTCTGAAATCAACAAAAACATTTAAAAAAAAAAAAGAAAATTGGTGATATCTTGTGGACATAGTATGAGAGGAACTGGAAAGGGGGCTCACACCCTGATCCTGCCTTAGGCCCCCAGCACTGTCCCCAACCTGCAATCAGAGAGGATATTCATTTGTTTCCTTTTATTTTTAGTTTCTCAAAGATGCTATAATCTAAGAAGACGGAGGGGATCTGGGTCGGTCTGGGTCACGGTTTTGTTGTCAGTACCCTACCCTAGGCCTGGTCCACAGTAGGCGCTCATGAATGTCTGTTGCTCCATAAGCATTAGCTTTTACTCTTTACCAAAAGAGACATGCAGATGGCCAAGAACTACTTGGGAAAAAGCGAATTAAAAGCACAGTGAGATACAGTTAGACCAGAATGAAAAAGTCCGACTATACTAAGTGCTGGCAAAGATAGGGGGCAACTGGAACCCTTATCCCCAGCTGGTGGGAATGCAAGACGGTGCAGCCACTGTGGAAAGCATTGTGGCAGGTTTTCAAAGGGTTAAATACACACCTCCCACGGGATCTAGCCATTTCATTCCTAGGCATTTACCCAACAGAAATTAAAATATACATCCGTACGAAGACTTGCACAAAGACGATCGGGGCAGTCTCATTTGGAGCAGCTAGTAGACTATCTGGTTCTCATACCTCACACACTTGACCCTCCAGCCCAGCTGTGTGACTTTCAGGAAATGGCTATCCCTCTCTGATCCCCCGTATCTGCAACTGTTAAAATGGGGTAATGATAAAAATTTCCAATATCAATAAACACATGAAAAGGTTCTCTGCACATAGTAGATACCGAGGAAAATGCAAATCAGAACCACAGTGAGGTAACTTTCGACAGCCACTAGGATGACTAGAATAAAAAAGATAGACAGCCCGACCAATGTGGCTCAGTAGTTGAGCATCTATCTACCCATGAACCATGTCATGGTTCTATTCCCAGCCCTTGCCCAGGTTGTGGACTTGACCCCCGGTAGGGGGTGTGCAGAAGGCGGATGATCAATGATTCACTCTCATCATTGATGTTTCTCTCTCTCCCTCTCTCCCTCTTCCTTCCTCTCTCTGAAATCAATAAAATAAATAAATAAAACAATTTTAAAAAGTCAGATAATAACAAGTGTTGGCAAAGACATGAAGAAAACAGGTGTTCAAACAAAAATTGTTCACAGCAATGTTATTCATAACAGCCAAAAACAGGAGCAACCCAAGCGCCCATTGGTGGATGAATAAACACAATGTGTCCGTCCGCATGAAACCCAGGTGTTAGACAGCAGTGAGGAGTAGAGAAGCACTGACATACACGCCATCGTGGATGAACTTTGAAAACATGGTGCTCAGGGAGAGAAGCCAGATGCAAAAGCTACACAGTGTGTGATTCCATCTATAATAATAAAAGGGTAATAAATAAAAGGGTAATATGCTAATTAGACTGGACATCCTTTGGGGCAAAGCTGGGGCTGTGAGGGAAGCCTGGGTCCCAGGTGCCAGACGAAAGCTGTGTTAGCAGCTGGGAGCTGGGGGGGAAGGAAGGACCACTCTTGTATGAATTTCATGCATCGGGCCTCTAGTTTACATGAAATGTCCAAGACAGGCAAATCCACAGAGACAGGAAGTGGGTTAGTGGTTGCCAGGAGTTTGGGGAGGGGTGGGGAGTGGCTGCTAACAGGAACAGGGTTTCTTTTTGGGGTGATGGAATATACTGTAATTAGTGGTACTGGCAACATAGCATCTTAAATATATTAAAGACTCTTGTACACTTTAAAACAAACTTTTCAATTTGTATAAATTTGGTATGTGAACTATATCTCAAAAAATAAGTGATAAAAAATTCCCACATAGCTTGGTACACATAAGTACTCAATAAATGCTCTGATTTATCATTATAATGAGCTAAATGGACATCATAGAGCTGGAGTTTTTTGTGGTGTGTTTTTTTTTTAATACATTTTTATTGATTTCAGAGAGGAAGGGAAAGAGAGAGAGGGAGAAAGAAACATCAGTGATGAGAGAGAGTCATTGATCGGCTGCCTTCTGCATGCCCCACACTGGGGATTGAGCCTGCAATCTGGTCATATGCCCTTGACCGGAATCAAACCTGGGACACTTCAGTCCGCAGGCTGACATTTTATCCACTAAGCCAAACCAGCCAGGGCAAGCCAGTTTTTTATTCAGCAAGAATTTATCAAGCACCTGCTGTGTGTCAGGCACGGTTCTAGGCACTGGGAACACAGCAATGAGAAATCGGACAAAACTTTCTGCCTTCATGGAGCTGCCATTCTAAGTGGGGGCAGACAGATAACAAACAAATATAAATAATTTAAATATACAGAATATTCGATAGGAGTAATGCTTAAGAGAAGGAAACAGAGCAGAGTAGGGGGCTTGGGAAGGGGTGGAATTTTAGATACAGGAATTAGAAAGGGACTCTGAGGAAGTGAGCAAGGCATTTGGTATATCTATAAGAAAAGCAAACCAGGCAGAGGACATAGCCCATGCAAATGTCCTGGGGCAGGACAGAGCCTGGTGTGTTGGAGGAATGTGTACAGCTGGAGCAGAGTGAGCGAAGTGGAGGAAGGGAGAAAGTGAGGGCAGGAGTGCAGGTGGTGCAGGAACTTAGGGGGGGTCCGGAAGGAGGGGGGGAGTTGTTTCCCTAAGGGAGATGCCCTCTGATGGCTGCCGCTGGGAGGACAGGCTGTGGTGGTAGAGTGAGGGTGGGAGCCGGAGGACCAGGGCAGAGAGGATTGTCCTGGCCCAGACAGTAGATGGTGGGTGGAGACTGCGGGAATGGTGAGAAGTGGGCTGGTCAGTAAGAGCCCAGACTCTGCACCCACGATTTCTGGGTTCTATACTAATAATCTATACTATAGTAAAAGGGAAATATGCTAATTACACTGGATGTTATTCCTGACGAAGCCGGGGGCCAGAGGGAAGCCAGCCGAGTCGTGGGTGCCTGTGGGCAGCCCAAAAGCAGCCAGCCCTGGTCCCAGGTGGCTGCTGGCGGCCTGCGGGAAGCCAGCCTGGGTCCCAGGTGCCAGAGGAAAGCTGGTGCTGGCAGCCAGGGGAAAGAAGGCCTACTCTTGCATGAATTTTCATGCATCGGGCCTCTAGTAATAATAATAATTATTATTGTCATTTATTATTCCACTAATCGATGGTGATTCTCATCGGAGTGTGATTATGCCCTACAATAGACAGTAATGTTGGTGACATGTCTGGTTGTCACTACTTATGGTGCTCCTGGAATTGAGTGGGTGGAGTCCTGGAACGCTGCTCAACACCCCCGCAGTGCCCAGGATGTCCCCCTGCAGAGAGTGACCCGCCCCGATGTCCAAGTGAAGAGGGGGGGACCCTGGAATAGACTATCTCAGGGCTGCGCGGTGTCCAGCACAGTGGCTGACACTCAGTGGGTGCTTTTGAGGGATCTGCAAGCTGAGGGATGCGGCACTCTTAGCTCAGCTTGTGCCCAAGTCGCTGGATCCTGGGACATACTGCCCCCGTGTGGACGGTCCTGGAACCGCGCCCGTGGGCGGGGGAGACCGAGCTCCCCGCCCCGCCTGAGCCAGGGGCGGTTCTCCACGCGGCGCTGCCCACCAGCACTTTCAGCCGAGATGACGCTGTTCTAGTTTGGGGTTGTGGACAAGCCAGCCGCTTGTGGCCACTGACCCCTTGAGATGTGTGTGCCCGGGCAACCAAGGAACTCAGCTTTTTTCATTTGAATTAATTTACATTTAAATGCAAATAGCCATGTGTGCTCCCCTCGGACCAGGCTGGACGGCCCAGTTTGTAGAGAAAGCAGCTGGGGTCCAGGTGGGTGTGTCTCGGGTTGGTGGGCATGTCTGTTTTGATGAGCACCGGGATCAAGCCCACAACCCGAACATGTGCCCCAGGAAACCTAGCCGGCAACCCCTGGGTGCACAGGGCAACACCCCACCAACGGAGCCACACCGGCCAGGGTCTTAGGACCATTTAAAAAAATTAATATATATCAAGTGCTTTCTGGCTTCAGACCATCCACTCAAGTCTTTGACTCAAGCACTTTGCACAAGTAGGTACCAACATTATGTCCATTTTATAGAAGAAGAAACGGAGGGTCAGAGAGGACTGCTGCCCAAGTATTCTTACTCTGTGCTGAGCCCCAGCTAAGGGACTGTAATGCCTAATTTTTTTCCACGCTCACAACTTTCCGGAACTGTTAAAACTCCTGTTTTGCAGATAAGGAAACGGAGACACCTACATAGACTGTACCTCACTCACATCACTCAGAAGGTAGAATGCCAGAGTAAGAATTTGAACTCACATCTTTCTATTAACAATGAACCTGGAGTGGAGGGTCAGTGGCAGAAAAAAGGGGGCTATCTGTCATACTTTCAACAATAAAGACAAATTTAAAAAACATTGAACCTAAACTGCTTCCCTGGAGTGGTTTGCGGTGGGTGGAGGGGAGAGAAGGGGGAAGGAGGAATGTCCAGGGAAGGTTTGGGAAATACATGGGGAACTGAGAACTAGCCAGTCTTGAGTCTGAATCTCATGTCTGGTCTGTGTGATCCTGGGGGAGTGTCTTGGCCTCTCTGGGCCTCTGGATCTCCTTGGCTACAGCAGCTTCCTACTGGGGCTATTCTGGGGATTAAATTACATAACTCCTTGTCTTAATCTGCTCAGGCTGCCATAACTAAATGCCATAGACTGGGTGGCTTAAACAACCAAATTTTATTTTCTTGCGGTTCTGGAGACTGGAATTGTAAGACCAAAGTGCCTGCAAGTTTAGAACCTTGAATATGTGAGGGCTCTCTTTCTGGCCTACAGATGGTTGCTTCTCGCTCTGTCCTCACATAGTGGAGAGAGAGCTCTGGCCTCCTCTCTTAAAAAAAGTTTTTTTTTTTTAATTTGAGAGAGGAAGGGAGAGGGAGAGATAAAAATCAATGATGAGAGGGGATCATTGATCAGCTGCCTTCTGCAAGCCTCAAACCCAGCAACCTGAGCATATACCTTGCCCAGGAATCTAACCGTGAGATTCCTGGTTCATAGGTCGATGCTCAACCACTGAGCCACGCCCAGCTGGGCTGCTTCTCTTCTTATAAAGACACTAACCCCACCCAGCAGAGGCCCAGAGACTCACAGACACCTGTAGAGAGCCACACAGCCCACCAGTTGCAAAGCTGCTGCGGGCACGTGGCCCTTGGGTGTCTCAGGGAGCCACTCCTCGCTGTTCCTTACAGTTCCCAAGTGCCCCCAGGTGTCCCCAGGGACACGCCCACTGAAGGTGTTCTCCTAATCACCACACTTAATTACTGCGCAGCATCTGAGAAATGCTGAGAACACCTTTCAAAGGCCTTTCAACACTCCAGCAGCAGCTCCTGGCCCTGCCAATGCCAGGTTCCCCAGGGCACACCTGAAAGCTCCCGAGAGAAGAAGAAACACAAAAATAAAGCACATTCATTGTCAAGCAGGGCCCTGAGTGGGGGTGACAAGCTCAGCGACAACGTGGGTGCCCAGCCCCTTCCAGGCTGGGGAGCCTCCAGCCAGGCCATATTCTCTGAGCCTCTGCTGAGCCCATTGGTAAAATGGGTCACTAGTGAAGGGATGAGCATGTGAAGAAGATTTAGAATAGCTCCCAGCACATCAGAGACCCCTGCCACCAGCATTGTCATTATTGCTCTGTGTCCATTTTTCTTTCCTGGGTTTTTTATGAGTTGTAGACTAAACATGAAAGGACTGTGGGAACCGGGGAGCCACTCTCCCCACTGCAGGGCTGGTTTGAGAAAGACCAATGAGGGGTTTGCCTGGGGTTGCCAGTGAGAGGTTTGCCTGGGGTTGAAGGTTGCAGGAGGCTAATAACTAGTGCTGGCTAGGACTTTGAAAAATTGGAGCCCTCGGGCATTGCTGGTGGGAAGAAACATGACGCAGCCTCTGTGGAAAACAGCAGGGCAGTTCCTCAGAAGGGGAAACCAAGTTCCCATCTGACCTAGCAATTCCGCTCCTAGGTATCCACTCACCAGAAATAGAAATCTATGTTCATATGGAAACTTGTACCTAAATAAGGTGGAAACAACCCAAATATCCCTCAGCTTAGGAATGGATAAATAAAATGTAGTGTGGAGGATATATATATCTATATGTCTCATGCAGCCATTAAACGGAGTGAAGCACTAACACTCCCTACAATGTGTATGAACCTTGAACGTGTGACGCTCAGTGAGAGAAGCCAGACAAAAAAAAGCAATACACTGTGTGATTTCACTTATGTGAAATGTCCAGAACAAGGCAAATCTAGACAGAAAGTAGAGTCATGATTGCCAGGGGTTTGGGGAGAGGGACGGGGAGTGACCATACGGCTGTTCATGGGGACAGGGCTTCTGTTTGGAGTGTTGAATGAATGAAGTAAGCCAGCCACAAAAGGACAAATACCGTGTGAATTCCACGCCTAGGAGGTCCCTGGAGGAGTCAAAGCCACAGAGACAGGAAGTAGATGGTGGGAGCCAGACACTAGAGGAAGAGGTTGGGGTTAGCGTTTAACGGGGACGGCGTCCGGGAAGATGCGAAAGTTCTGGAGGCGGATAGTGGGGATGATTATACAGCAACATGAATGTACTTCGGGTCACTGAACTGTGCACTTAGAAGTGGTTAAGGTGGTAACTTGCGTTTATCTATGCATCCGTCGATGGATCCACTTTTGGCTGTTGTGAATAGTGCTGCTACCAATACTGGTATACAAATATCTGTTTGAATTACTGCTTTTAATTTTTTTTAAATTTAATTTATTTTTTAAATTATATTTTATTGATTTCTTACAGAAAGGAAGGGAGAGGAATAGAGAGTTAGAAACATCGATGAGAGAGAAACATCCATCAGCTGCCTCCTGCTTGCCCCCTACCGGGGATGCGCCTGCAACCAAGGTCCATGCCCTTGACCAGAATCGAATCTGGGACCCTTCAGTCTTCAGGCTGACCGACGCTCTATCCACTGAGCCAAACCGCTCAGGGCTGGGTGGTTTGTTTTGCTGTTGTTGAGTGTACGAGTCCTTTCTATTTCTTTATATTCAGAATGGAAGATAATGGATTCTGCTCAGATACAGGATTTGCAACCATTTTCTCCCATTCTGAGTGTCATTTCTTTTTCATAATGGTGTCCTTCGATGCACACGTGTTCTTAATTTTGATGAAGTCCGATGTATCTATGTTTCCCCTCCTTGACATTTTTGTGGGCGTTTCACAGGGTTCTTGCACTCGGCTTATCCAAAATGGAATGAGCAAGCCACCCCAGACACCGTCTCCCGGGCCAGCTCCCTCTCTCGCTGGCTCTGCCCTCCATCTCGCCATCCACGCTGAACACTCCCCGCTGGATCTCACTTGCATCTTGTATGGGGTCCCCCCCCGCCCGCCGCCGTCCATCCTCACCCTTGTCCAGCCTGCACCCCGGCTCCACCGGCCCCACTTCCTCTCTGCTCTGTGGCTTTTCCTACCAGGACTAAGGTGCCCATGGGGCACGATGCCCAGGCCCCATGTACTTCAGGGGCCTGTTTTAATTTCCTTTGAAATTGGAAGTCCTGGCCAGGTGGCTCCATTGGTTGGAGCATCGTCCCGTACACCAAACGGCTGCGGGTTTGGTCAGGGCGCGGACAGAAGGCAGCCCATCGCGGCTTTTCTCTGACGTCAGTGTTTCTCTGTCTCACTTCCCCCCTCTCCCTTCCTCTCTCTAAAATCAATAAAAGTGTATCCTTGAGTGAGGATTTTTTAAAATCAGAAGAAAACGATGAATATAATAATCGCAAGTGGATTCTCATACATGCAGCCTAGCTGATACCTGTCTGTGCCAACACCATGGCGAAATGTCTTCATAACTTCTGCAGAGGAAGGGACCATGAGAGTCATAGGCCCCCTGCCCCCTGCTCCCTTCTGATATCACAAACCTTCTGGTGAAAGCAGAAACCAGGCCCTGGTGGTCTGCCCCCCTCACTCCCCTTCTTCTCTCCCTCCGGCCCCCTCCCCTCGAGCCTCCTTGCCATCCCCAGTCCCAGCAGCTTGGCCCCCTCCTCAGGGCCTCTGAACCTGCAGTTTTCTCCAACTGAATGAGTTGTCACCTAGGTAACCCTCACATCATTTATTTTAGGGGATGCCCGCCAGTAGGGACCTCCGACCCTCCGACCCTCCCTCGAGGCAAGGTCAGGTTCCTTGTTACAAACTCTCCTGGCGGGAACGCCTCACTCCCTTCTCCCATCCAGTTTGTCACTTGGCTCTTATTAAGGCATCAGGGTCCCTCCTTCTCAAGGCGCGGGGTCACTCTGTTGGGGACTGTCCTGGGCACTGCAGGGTGCCAAGCAGCATCCCTGGCCCCACCCACTGGATGCTAGGAGCACTGCCTCCGTGTGACAACAGATGCCTCCAGATATTGCAAAATGCCTGCTGGGGGCAGAATCCCCGCTGGTTGGGAGTCCCATTAGAACTGCGGTCAGATCAATGCCTGCCTCCCCAGCTGTGCGCGCACCCAGTGGAGGGGGAGCCTGTCCTGAGGCTGCAAGGCACACACTCCAGGCGGCACTAGTCAGTCATGCCCCTGAGCCGAGGGCTAGAAGGTTTCGCTGGGAGTGGGAATGGAGGAAGGCAAGGAGAGAGGCCAGTGGGCCAGGGGGATGCCCAAATGAGGTTTGGAAGAGGGGCAGGCTGGGCTGGGCCCTCTGCACCGGGAGCTTTCTTGCGGGGGGGGGGGGGGGGGGGGCCTAGAAAGAATAGAACACAGCGGGGGAGGGAAAGGCAGAGTGGAACGTTAAGGCAGAGGGGACAGTTTGATTATGCAATAAATTGGGGGAGAATCAGGGCCTTCGAAGATCTTACTGTCTGGGTGGCTGCCATTCCACATCCCTCAGACCCCCCCCTCATCCCCAGCCCCTTGGGCCCACATGCTGGCCTTTCTGCCCCCTGGGATTCTCAGGGCCACAGCTGGGGCCACACTGCAGCAGGGATCTGTCTCGTGTCACCAGCCATCTGAGACGAGCCTGGCCGCCTGCTTACAAATGAGTGCTGGGCCCCACGGCCTCCCGGGCAGAGCCAGGCGCTGGCTGGCAAGTGATGGATGGGGCTGCTTGGCCATTAATCACAGGCAGGGGAAACAGGTGGCCACCATCCGGGCACAGGGACTCCCCGATCGGTCTGGCGGAGCCGGGGCCTCAGCTGTCCAGCTCTGGGTTCAGTCTCTGGCCTGCCATAACCTGGCTAGGTGACCTGGAACCATGTGATTCTACTGCTCTTGGTACCCCTCACCCCCAAACCCTAAGGGAGCTATTATTCATTCATTCCCTCAGTAAAAATTCATTGCACTTACTGTGTGCCAAGCATGACTCTAAGTGGAGACTGACAGCAGTGACCAGGGAGGACCAAAACCTCTTCCCCTTGCAGAGCTGATAGGCTTTCAAATCTTGACTCAGATCCCATTCCTCCTCTGCCCACAGCTCTCGGGGGCTCCAACCTCCCTTGTGGTCATAGCCTGGGTCCTGTCCGTGGCCCATACGGCCCTGTACGACTTTCCAATCCCCTCCCTACCCTCATTTCCTCCCTCTCTCTTGCTCACTCAGCTCCAGCCACACAGGCCTTTCCTGCTTCAGGGCCTTTGCACGGCTGTGCCCTTTGCTTTGAAGGATCTCCCTCCAGACATCACCTCGCTTCCTCCAGGTCTCAGTTCCGATATCACTTCCTCACACAGGCTGTTGTGTCCTTCCGAACACTTCCTGACATCCATTCACTCTATTCTTCTTAATAATAATATCTCTGCCTTTATATTGCTACGTATGTGCTTATTATCGCCATCAGAGAGGCAGCTCTGCAAGGCAGGGGTTTGGTCTTTTTCATTCCCTGCACAGCGCTGGTCACACAGTAGGTGCTCAATGAACCTTGGTGGATAGGAAAATGATCTCTGTCCTGATTAGGCCGCCCCTTCGCAGCGGAATGCAGCTGAGTCAGCTCAGGCTGCGGTAACCAAACACCACAGACCTGGCGGCTTCTAAACAATAAACATGCATTTCCCACAGCCCTGGGCGCTGGGACGTCCAAGATCAGGGTGCCAGTGGATTCTGTTTCTGGTGAGAACGCTCCGGCTTGCAGATGGCCGCCTCACTGCTGTCCGCCCACGGCCTTTCCAAGGTGAGTGTTACAGACAGATCTCCCTTCCTCTTTTCCTACAGACACAGGTGCTATCCGACCAGAGTCCCACCCTTACGACCTCACTTCAGCTTAGCTCCTAAAAGCCTCATCTCCAGATACAACCACCTTGGGGGTCAGGGCTTCAACACAGAGATTGGAGAGGATAGGATCCAGGCCCAGGCCCAGCTCTACTGGGATCTGGCCGGCCTCACGCCCTCCTGGAAGGGCAGTAAGTTGGAGCCCAGGGTCTAAGGCCCTAGGTTCACATCCTGGCTCTGCCACCTACTGGCTGTGTGATTCCGGCCAAGTCACTTACACTCTCAGTGCCTTCATTTCCCCTTCATTCAAATGTGATCATGACAGTACCTCGGATTAAAATGCTTAAGGCAGAGCCTGGCATGTAGTAAAGACACACACACGTGGGTGAGCTTATTATTATCCATAGTTTGGGCCACACTTCTGGGCTTTGCGATGTGCTGACAGGCCCTTTTATCTGAAAATTACTTTTTCATAATTACGGTCCTTCAAAGGCAAAGCCGGGAGTCCCTCCCTGCGGCCCCGCCCTGACCTCACGGTGCCGGGAGTGTGTGTGATCAGCTCTGGAGTCTGTTGACGTGGAAGTGTCTGGTCACGGAGCAAGTGTCTTAATCCTGGGAGGTGTCCGCACAGGTGAGGCTCAGACTAGGCTCAGGTTAGTTCTCAACCTTCTGGCCCTTTAAATACAGTTCCTCATGTCGCGACCCAACCATAAAATTATTTTCGTTGCTACTTCATAACCTTAATGTGGCTACTGTTATGAATTGTAATGTAAATATCTGATAGGCAGGATGGTCTTAGGCGACCCCTGTGAAAGGGTCATTCAGCCGCCAAAGGGGTTGTGACCCACGGGTTGAGAAGCGCTGGATTAGGGGGCCTCCCAGGAGAGCGGGTGTCTGGTCCCGCAGTGTGTGGGGGGTGTGCACCAGGAGTAGGGCCAGCTTCGAGGACAGGCAACTCACGCGCTCAAACAGGGCCCTATCCTCTCCAAGGAAGGACCCTGCCCTCGGTTTACCGCCCTGTTATCACCTTCTCAAAATCCCTCATCATTTTTGAACAAGCGACCATACATCTTCATTTTGCCCTGGGCCCCCCCCAAATAACGTAGCCCGTCCCAGCGGGGACTCTCATGTGCTTGCGGGGTCTGTGTATTCCAGACCCGGCTGCAATGGTGCAGAACTTTCCAAAAGCGGCTCCTTTTCCTTTAAGCATGGGGCCTGGGAGACCCTACATTTCTGTGACTTATCTCTGGCCCCATCGGACCCTGCCATTGTATAATAGCCTGGCATTTTGCTCATCGTGCATTTTTTTGTTGTTGGAAGGGAAGGGGGGGGGGAGAGAGAAAGAGAAAGAGAGAGAAGGGTGTGAGAGAGACACATCCATTGGCCGCCTCCCAGACATGCCCTGACGGGAGCCAGGGATCCAACCTCTGACCCTTCAGTGTGTGGGCTAACACGCTAACCACTGAACACACCAGCCAGGCTGCTCATCATGTATATTTATTTATTTAGTTATATTAAATGTATTGGGATAACATTGGTTAGTAACATTATATAAATGTCAGGTAGACAACATTATAATCCTACATTTGTATATTCCATTGTGTGCTCACCTCCCCAGGTTTAGTTTCCTTCCATCACCATGAATTTTTTAAAATATATTTTATTGATTTTTTACAGAGAGGAAGGGAGAGGGATAGAGAGTTAGAAACATCGATGAGAGAGAAACATCGATCAGCTGCCTCCTGCGCACCCGCCACTGGGGATGTGCCTGCAAGCAAGGTACATGCCCTTGACCGGAATCGAACCTGGGACCCTTCAGTCTGCAGGCCGACGCTCTATCCACTGAGCCAAACTGGTCAGGGCTGAATTTTTTTTTTTAATTTTTATTGATTCCAGAGAGGGAGAGGGAGCGAGAGATAGAAACATCAATGATGAGAGAGAATCGTTGATTGGCTGCCTCCTGCACGCCCCACACAGGGGATCGAGCCCACAACCCAGACATGGGCCCTGACCGGGAATCCAACGAAACACCTCCTGGTTCACAGGTTGACTCTCAACCACTGAGCCACACCAGCTGGGTGCCATGAACATTTTTTACATTAATTTTTGTTTTTAAAAATATTAAAGTATTATTTATCTTGAAGGGTTTTGGGGGGCTTTAAATTTTGCTTATTCAACTGGCCCTCATTCTAGGCCCTTATCTGCCTGGGAAAAGTGATAGGGTCTCAACTTCCCATTTTATAGATGGGAAAACCCAAGGCTCAAAAAAGTTATTCTTCTGTAGAGGGCAAGCTGCATAGTTGATGATGATCTGAGAATAAAGAGACTGTGTGTCTAACACTGGCCGGGGTGGTAACAGGCCTTATTCCAACAGCTCGAGGCCTGACCTCCACGCGGCAGGGAGAGACATTCTGTGAAATCAGAGGCAGGCGCCTTCCCTCCTCCGTCCACCACCCTCCAGGGCTCCCGCCTTCTTCAGGGTAAAATCTCGAGTCCTTCCTGTAGCCCACAAGGCCCTGCACCATCTATACATCACCAGCTACAGAACTCGCAGGGCCCCGCGCAAAATGAAACTTCGAGACCTCCTGTCCAAAAATAATCAGGGATTTCCAGACCTCAACAACAGATCGTGAACCCGAGCGCAGGCCCCCCTGGGAGAAGGGCCCTTGTTCCAGCGCTGCAGCGGCTAACCCTTCCTCCCTGCCCACACCAGGGCTGCCTCCGGGCCTTTGCACTTGCTGTTCCTGCCACCATTCCCTATCCTCTTGTTGGCTCCCTCTGTCGCCTTCGGGTCCCTTTCCAGGCAAGGAGGCCCTCTCTGACTTACCCTGTTGAAAACTGCACCTTCCTGGCCCTCTCCACTGATGTCTTTTCCTCAACATCTGACCTGCCAGGGTTGGGGCTCTACTATTTGCGTCTTGTCTGTCTCAAGTCATCCGCACCAGGGGTTGGACTTTGTATGCCCCACCCCCACCCCCACTTCCTGGAGCGGGGCCTTGCACACAGTAGGTGCTCAATCAATGTGTGTTGCTTGTATGACCCCTGCTTTTCTACAGAAGAGAAAAACGCGTTTCAGAGAGAACAGCCAGCCAAGGAGCCAAGGTTACAGAGCACGTCCCTGGCACGCGTCCAGGGCTCCCCGTGACAGCGCGGGCGGTTTAGAGAGGGGCTGCCGGGGGGGCCCCCCCTTTTTTGACAGGGAAACCGAGGCCCAGGCAGCTGCCAGGGCCGAGGCCGCGCCGGGCCCAAGGTCACGGAGCCGGCGGCCCGCGAGAGGCGGGCTGGGTGGGGATCCGCAGGCCTCCCCGGGCGCGCGCCCCCCCCCTCGGCGGCGCGCACGGGGCCCGGGCGGCAGCAGCAGGTGGAGCCGGAGCCTCCGCGCAGCCGAGGCCGCGGCCGCTGCCGACGTCGCCGCCATTAGACAATAGGAGCGGCGGCCCGGCGTGCGAGGAGGCGGGCGGCGGGAGGGGCGCCGGGCGCGCAGGAAGCGGGGCCCGGGGCGCGCCGGGGCCGGGCGCACGGGGAGGGGGCGCAGGAAGCGGTCGAGGCCGGGAGCGGGAGGCGGCGGCGGCGGCCCCGGGAGCTGCGGATCGGCGCCGGGACAAAGGCGCGGCCGCCCGGCGCCCCGAGGCGCCGGAGCCGGGGCGCACAGCCGGGGCGCAGCCCGCGCCCCCCGCGGCGACTGACATGATGTTTCCACAAAGCAGGCATTCGGTAAGCGGGGCCCGCGGCCCGGCGCCCTCCCCCACCCCCCCAG
>PVJC01016922.1:20088-33234 GCA_004026665.1 Murina feae | reverse complement strand
GTGTGTGGGGTGGGTGGGGCGAGATGTGCGGGTGGCAGGTGGCAGGTGGCAGGTTGTGCGGGCACAGGCTGGGCTGAGGGACCCCCGAGTGCACAAATTTTTGTGCACCGGGCCCCTAGTATATTAATAAAAGGGTAATATGCTTATTAGACTTGATAGACCTGACATCTTCCAGACATCATTCCAGACAGCCTTCCTAACAAAGCTGGGGCCCAGCCTAGAGGAAGCTGCCTGGGGTCCCAGGTGCCTGCAGCTGGCCTAGGGGAAGCCACCCAGGGTTCCGGGTGCCTGTGGCTGGCCAGAGTGAGGGAAGCCCCGGTCCTGGGTGGCGGAGGGAAGCCAGTGCCGGCAGCCCAGGGAAGGAAGGCCTACACTTGCGTGAATCTCCGTGCAACAGGCCTCCAGTTTACATATAATAAAAATGCTTTCTGGATATTTCTCCTTTTAGTTTATCTCAGTTGCAAGAATATCATATTATTGATTGCTACTCAGAAACTCAATTTCTCTAGATAACAATGTCATCAACAAACATTGCCATGTTTAGATAAAATAAGCTTTTGTAGCCCAGCCTGTGTAGTTCCGTGATTGAGCTTTGACCCATGAAGCAAGAGGTCACTGGTTTGATTCTTAGGGCACATGCCTGGGTTGTGGGTTCAATCCATAGTGGGGGATGTGCAGGAGATAGCTGATTGATGGATGTTTCTATTTCTCTATGGATGTCTTCCTTCCTCTCTCTAAAATAAATAAATAAATAAGTAATACATTTTAAAAAATACGCTTTTGTAGTTTTAATGAAATCTGGGTGAAAGATAAGTGAACAGTTCAACATATATTAATGAGTTGAGAAGCTGTGGAATTTGACTGACAGCTTAAAATTATATTAACCTTGACCTACACAATTTATTAGTTTATTATAGAAAAAAAATCACTAACAGTTCTTGGAAATAGAACTAATTAAGAGACACCAAGTAATGTTCAGGACTCAGTGAATATAACATTTTCAAAAACTCCTTTCAAATGCACCAGGGAAATCTACCAATTTGGGCTAGATGATGTATAACTCAATGGAATATTTTTAAAAGGGCAGCTTGATTCTAGATAAGCTTTCAGTGAGAAATAAATGATGGGGCAACACTGAACTCCATAGAGTACAAGTTCAGGTAAAACCAAAAATAGGCAAAGTTTACTGGCTGACCCAAATCTCATCCAGGAATTGTCTCCTGGTTATCCTAGGGCTCCCTTTAAGTCCCTGGACTTAGGAGGCCCCCATTCATGGCTATCATCTTCTACCTTTATCCCAAAATTCTAAACTGTCCACACTACCCTCAGCCATCAAAATCCACATGCCTCATGTTCTTTTCTCTAAGAGACTCTGGTTAGTCAGAGGCGTGCTAATACTCAAATTCATGTAAAGAATTAATGTAGACAATTTCCTAAATCTGACTGAATAGAGGTAAACTGTTTAATGAATTTAAAATAAAAAAATATTTATTTAATTTTAAGAAAGGTTGATTTAGAAAAACTAAATATAAATGACTGCTGGCCTGTTTATAGTGTGGTATGTAGGAACAGAAATACTTAGCTATAGCAACAGGGGTCAGGGTGCTATAGAAGATGAGCAGTATATTTCACAAAAGACTTGGAGTCTTGGCTGAGTGGCACTATAGGTTGGAGCTCCATCTTGTATACCGAAAAGTTATGGCTTCCATCCCTGGTCAGGACACATACTTAAGTTGTGTGTTCGATTCCTGGTCAGGATGTATACAGGAGGTAACCAGTTGATGATTCTCTCTCTCTCTCTTTCTCTTGATAAAAACTTATTGTCAGGTGAGAGTTAAAAAAATAAAAAGACTTAGAGATGGAACATTTATTTTATGAGTATGTTAAGTGGAGGTCAATTAAGTGGGTTTCCACTATATTACTTTCTTTTAGACTAAATTCACATTTTCACTGGTCTATATGTGCAAATTTATAAGTGAAACTATATATATCCTATATTTCCTATATCTAGTAGATATCGTCCATAAAATTCCATATCTTCTGAACTATTTTCTCAGGAGACTCTAAGGGATGTGAACAACAAAAAACAATAAAACATATTTGATTAATTAAATTATATTTTACCACCGCTCATTACTGTACTGACATAATGAATGTTTTGAAATTGCCCTTTTTCACAGCAGTGAAATTTTGACTTACAAAGCACATAAGGGGGAATTATTTCAGTGGTTGTTTGTCATATTGTGTCAAATGTAGCTGTATAATTTGCTGATTTCCAAAAATATGTTAGACAGCAAACAGTTTATTTAAATTCTCTAATTATTAGGATGTAAAGAGAAGAAAATGATTTTTATGAGGCATTCTTATGTATTTAGAAGCAAATACAGGGTCACCATCCAATGAGTACATACTTCATATATAAAGTTAAGAAGCAGAAACAGCCAAGAGTTATGACACAGTACATGTGAGTCTCAGTAGACATGCTTTAGAATATACATGAAAATCACTTATAAGGGAAGAGAACATGTTGGAATCTGTCACATTTCTTTTGCCAGCCTTTTCTGACACTAAGAGATTTTATTCATTCACTTGTACCCTCACCTTTATTCAGAGAAACCCTGAAGGAGAACTAGACAAAGGAGCAAATTGAGGCCATTTTGTTAGGGGTTGAAGTTTATATTTGAAAAAACAGAGAGTAAAATGTTTTTTTCTATGTACAGTCTTCCTTATCTAGATTGTCTTCCCTTTGGATGGCTTACTCCTTGTGTTGTTGTTATTGTTGTTGTTGTTGTTTTCTGCCTCCATGGAACAAATGGCATTGCTGTTATTACTTGGCCAGACAAGAACAGAGGTGGGACTCAAGGACAAGGTCCACAGTGCATGGCTAGGAATGACCATAGGGCCAACCAAGGTCACTGTAGCAATTAGTGTCTAGGGGGCCATAGCCCAACTAGTGATTAAAATATAGTCTTTGTATAAAACATACTGTACATATAGAGAAAATAATGTTTACAGTAGCTAGTAATTGTGTGAAGTTTATGTTAGACATTTATATTAGTAGAGCAAAAGTTAACAAACCAGGCTCATTCACATGTATAATGATCAATGATTAAGGAATTTCCAAAGTTGATAAATTTGCAGAGAATCCTATAAAAAATAAAATATTCATAAAATATAACATTTGTCTAAAGTATATTACCTCCTATTAATTAGAGGTAAATATTGATATAGGTAGAGAAACTGCTATGATGCTTATCTTTAACAAACTAATATCTAGGATTCAAGGCTCCATATTACCCTTTTTCTCTCTTCATTAATCACATCTAATATTATACCTATACTAGGGGCCTGGTACACAAAAATTTGTGCACTTGTGGAGGGGGGCAGTCCCTCAGCCCGGCCTGTGCCCTCTCAGAGTCTGGGCCCCTCAGAGGATGTCCACCTGCTGGCAAGCCTGGTCAGCTTGGGTGAGGGGCTAATGACTATTTTCAGGCTGCCCAGAGTCCTTTCAGGTTTTGGGTTCCTACTGGGGTGCCTGGGAAGCCTGGGTGTGGAGCTGAGGGGCCGTTTTCAGGCCTTCATGCTTCCCACAGCTCCCATTGACCAAAGGTCCCAGCGAGGCTGGCTGGAATCAGGTTTCTGGGGTTTATTTATCTTTTATAATTGAAACACTGTTGCTTTGAGTTGAGACCTAGGCAGGTAAGGAAGCCTCCTGTTTGTTTCAGCTCCGTGGCTTCTATAATTGAAACACTGTTACCGTGAGCAGAGGCTCAGGCAGCCTAGGCAGGCAGTTGCAACAGAAGCCTGCTGTTTACTCTAGCTCTGTGGCTGCTGGCCACTATCTTGGCTGGATTAATTTGCATACAGCCACTCTGATTGGCTGTTGGGCATGGCTTGGCTGGTGTGTGTGGCTTAGGCATCCTGGAGAGATGATTAATTTGCATATTACTCTTTTATTAGGTTATATGCTAGAGATTAATTAATGATAGGCAATTTTGTCATAATGTTGTATACTCTATAGAGAATATCATAATGCAAAAGAAAAGACATGAGAAAATTCAAGATTCAAATTGATTCATTTTAGTTTCATTTATATCCAGTAGACTTAGTAATATAAGTATTAGTTATTATAAAGCTTTTATTCTTATTTTAAATGTGAGAATGAAGTTTAAGATGTCACAGGAGTTGTATGACCACCTTCTCTTTCCCTTTATCCACCCAGGAGTTTACTTTTCAGAGAGCTAACTTTTCTCTAATGTGGAATATGGTTGATTGCATTATCAGGAAATCCCTACTTTGCACAGGACAAATAACAAAAAATTAGTTCAAAGCTTGCTCCCTCATATCAAGTTCTCAGAAAAATTGACCTCTTTCCAATTCATTAATAACCATAGAATTCTAATGAAATCCTTTGTGAGACCCAACCTAAGAATGTCAATCTTAGTTAAGTTCCCTAGGCACACTCATTACAATATTCTCACCAAATTCAGAGCAATTAAAATTACAGACTCTAAATTTCTTCAAATGTCCTTATTGTACAAATGTACAACTCACATTTTTAAAAATTTAATTTGAGAGAGAGAAGAAAGAAGGGGGGGCGAGAGAGAGAGAGAGGGAGGGAGAGAGAAGAGAGACACATTGATTGACTGCCTCCTGTATGCACCCTGACCTGACTGGGGATCAAACCCACAACCTGGATATGTACCCTGACTGGGAATTAAACTTGTAATCCTTCAGTACCCAGGAAGATGCTCCGAAAGAGCCATACTGGCCAGGGTCTCCTTACACTCTTTATACATTTCAATCAGTTAGCTAGACATTGCTTTATGTCATTATTTAACTCTACCTTTTCTCTATAGCTGGCATGACTAAATAATGAGTTTTTGGTATCAGGAGCATGTCATGTCAATCTGGTATAGCAGTCTCAGTCTCTGAGGAAGTGCTCTCGGAATGTGTCCTCTAAACACTTGCTAACTTCAAATGAAAGGATTTGAAAAGAAGTCTGACTCTTAAAGATTTGATAAGATGACACTTTCAAAGTGAAAATATAAAGAAATCATAGTTTTAAATAAAGTGAGCCCCTTCTGGGAAGACTCTAAGTAACTGGTATGTGCCCTGTTAATTGTTTAACCATTTAAACTTTTGTCAATTATAGCCTAGTTACTTTTTAAAACCCTTTTCCACCCTATTTTATTTTTATTAAGCATGACTGCATGGTGTTTATTGTGTCAACAGTGTTCAAGAATTTTTTAGTAGACATCATGGGGAAAACTTAACCAAGTGTCTAAACTGTGTGTGTGAGCTGCAAATAAACTCTAACTTAATGTAAGGCATTTTAGATACATTTTCCTTTTTGAATTTTCCCCATAAAAGATAATTTGTGGGGTCCATCTAGGTTATAGATGATAATCTTTAATACTTTTGGGACAAGGTAAAGTGTTTTTCCAAGGACAATGACTTGGCACTAATTCTTCCCCACATTCACACACACGGTAGCTCACAAACCTGCTGAGCGCTTTTATTCACCCTGGAAACCTGACAGATGTGATCCCAGTGAGGTTCCACCATATTCCACAGCTGAGCGGAGCCCATATGTTATTGAAAAGATAAAAAGAAAAAGAAAAGAGAAGATTAATTCCATTGTCAGTATAAGTAATGGAGGTTATGTTGCCACCCTCCCTAGCCTGTATGAGATTTTGCCATTTTCTCAATTAAGTATAAAAACCAGATTTGGGCTCAGTACCACCACTGTATGTTTTTGCACTGTGTTTACCCCTGTGGCTCTTTACATTCCTTTCAGATGGAGCAGTGAAGGCACAGATTGCTGTCTTCATTGCACAACCTAAAGAGTATGTTGGATGGATGAACAGATAATGGATAGGCTCAGGGCTCCAGGTAAAAGTAGAGAAGTATTGCTTCCCTTTCTCAGAAACCATTCTGGAAAGGAAGAGCAATTCTGAGGACAGTGTTTTCAAGTCTGTTCCCATGGGCTCTGAGGATGAATGATTTTAGCTTAATGTATACCCAAGTCTCCCTTGGTTCTGAGAATCTACATTCAAATGACATATTTGTGATCTCAATTTATAAATTGTACAGGTCACACAAATAAACTGTAAGTCATTGTTTTTATTATGACCACCCTTTCTCTTTGATGGATAAATGGTACAGCAATTGAGAACAGATTCACTAGTAAAGAACTTCTAGGTAATCTATGTAATAAAGCTTACCTGAATATGACGTATTTTTATCTATAAGCAAGTCAGTCTACCATCTTCCATAAGTTTGATATAAATAGAGTTGGCTATTATCACAGAGTGCTATAAGAGGTAAGTAGGTTACAAATAGAAATGCAAATGAGGTGCTTCAATTTTATAATGGGAATATATCAACCTGGGATTATTCCATGAAGCTGGGCTCTTTTTTATTAAACAGTTGCATTGTTTGCCATGCAGTTCTCCTTGGTGATTAATATGAAAATTTAAAAATGAAAGGTCATTCTCTTATATTGTATAAAGTGAATTTTTAAATAAGTGAAAGATTCAAGGTTATAATTTATTAAGAGATAATATTTTATAATGCACAAATCAAGTGGTTATTGAATTTATTATTTTTAACTCTCTAGTATAGCTATGTGTATTTGTGCACATATATGGTTAATAAATAATGTGTGTGTATTTATAAACCTATATACATATGTGAGCCTAACTATATGCACATATGTATAAACATATACATATATATTTAATATATCATATATGTGTGTATCACACACAGAAATTTACTTGCAAGCTTACAGCCAAATAAGCAAAATTATTTGCTAAGAATTTAAAAACTTACAAAAGAATTAGTGGTTGGCCCATTTGGCAAACAGGACCATTAATTTAGCTTCCAGCACAATATCATTTAATTCAAAGCACTTATTGACAATCAGCTGTTCTGCTAACAGTCCAAAACTTTCAGTCGATTACCAACTAATTAATAAGATAGATTAAACATATTCTCCTCGGAAGTGGTCAATTTGGAAACCAGAGCAGACACGGCCTCTCTCTAGATTTGGAGATCAGAGGACTCAAACAAAAATCACAGCATCCTAGAATCCCTGGACCAATGCGACCTAATCGGCCACATACCAGTGCTTGAAATCTTACTAATACAGTATCATAACATGTTTCCTAGCATGTGGACCAGGCCCACCTCCTCCAGAGGAAGCCTATTTGAGTGTACATACCATCAAACTCCAGAGAAAATAAAACTTAAGTAGCCAAAATATATCTCTTGTAAATTCCCCCATAAGTGACCTTTTTATATTTTTAGTAACAGATTTTGATAAAAACCATGACTACATATAATAAATTAACATTTCAGTATAATATGCATATTTGGGTTTATTTAATTGGAGGAGTTGTACTTGACTAAGCCAGCTATGTTTCAAACTTGTTTAAATTCAGGCCATTTAAAATCTGTCTAACTTACCCTCACATGACAATTCTAATACTTGAGGGGGAAAAGTTGTGTGCTGCACAGTGATTCATGAATAAATAATGAAAGTGCCTTCCTGTTCTTCTAATGTTAAACATATGAGACATGCACCCTAAATGTGTACTAAATATGTATGGAATTTCTAGCAAAATAACTCTTTCAGTCCTTATATAGAGCTTTTTAAAAAATCTTTGGGAACCAGAGACAAGTCTGTGATTTTTTTTTTGGAGGGGTGGATACAAATAAGGACAAAATGCCTTGACACAGCTAGAATCTCCTCTACCCCTGACACTGAAATTTAAATATTGGGTCAAGCATGTCAGGAATTATGCTCATTTCCTTAGGATGAGTTCTCTCTCAGGTCATTTTTAAGTATTTCCATCAAATTGATTCTGGAGAACCCATGCGTTAACTGTGCAGGAGATTCAATTTAGACTAAGTTGATATCCTACATAGGTCTTCATGCACACTCACAAACCCTCTTCCCCCCAACACACACACACACACACACACACAGCAAAAAATAAGGAAAAGCTCTAGCTGGTGTTCTTAGTGGTTGGAACCTCAGCCCAGGCACCAAAGAGTTGCTGGTTTGATTGGGTCAAGGGCACATACATAAGTTGGGGGTACTGGGTTCTGGGTTCACTCCCCACACCAGATTGAGGTGTGAGTGGGAGGCAACTGGTCAATGTGCCTCTCTTTCATTGATTTCTCTCTCCCTACCTCACTTCCTCTCTCCATCCCAGTCTCTCTGTGAAAGCAATGGAAAGAATATCTTCATGTGAGAATTAACAAAACAAGGAAAAGACTGAGTCATTTGTCAAGACCCGTGTGGGATTTCACTAAAATATCCCTCTCTTTGTGGATAATCAACATAATTTTGGTGACAAAAATACAACTAACCCAAGTGATAGATTAGCCTGCTTTTTGCCTTTCTTTGATTGCGTGTGATTAACCAACCAGGGCACAACACTTGGTGGTGGTTTACAACGTTTCGTCCATTGAAGTGGGTCAAATAAGCTAAAAATTATTTGCACTTTGAAAGTTTCATATAACTTACCAGGAATTATCTGTATTCAGAGCCATTGGATAGGTATTTTTTGTTTGTTTTAAAAGTAATGTTATCAGCCTAACCAGTGTGGCTCAGTGGTTGAACATCAACTTATGGACCACGAGGTCATGGTTCAATTCCCGGTCAGGGCACATGCCCAGGTTGTGGGCTTGATCTCCAGTGTGGGGCGTGCAGGAGGCAACTGGTCAAAGATTCTCTCTCATCATTGATGTTTCTATCTCTCCCTCTACCTTCCTCTCTCTGAAATCAATAACAATATACTGTACATATTTTTTTAAAGTAATGTTATTTGAAGTTATTAGAGATTTTCTGCTTCCACTGTTTTTTTTTTTATTTTAAGTATGCTTTCTTAGAAAATTACACTTTTTACCCGATGTGACGCTTCAGAAACATAGTTATTTGCATGTCTTCTTGTGAACAATATATACTTGGATTTATTTTAAGTCAAATGTGGAAGTTTTTTCTTTTAATTCAAAATGTAACTGCCCTAGCTGGTTTGGCTCAGTGGATAGAGCCTCAGCCTGTGGATTGGAGGATCCTGGTTTTTCTATTCCAGTCAAGGGCACATGCCAGGGTTGTGGGTTTGGTCCCCAGTGTGGGGCGTGCAGGAGGCAGCCGGTCAATGATTCTCTCTCTTATCATTGTTGTTTCTATCTCTCTCTCCCTCTCCCTTCCTCTCTTCCTCTCTGAAATATATATATATATATATATATATATATATATATATATATATATATATATATATAGTAACTAATGTTTTATAACTAAATAATAGAATAATTCTACTTCTTTAATCTTATTTAATGGTTGATTTATAAATTCAAACTGTATGATGAGTGTTCCTTGAACATTTTGTGTATTGACATTTTGATTATTTTTTTGCTGATAATAGAATATGTCTCTTTCTCTGAGATTCAAACTATGTAATGGCCCTAATTATGATTTCCAGCATATTCTCACACTTTTGGGACAAGTTCAAATATGTTAGTAGAAAATATTTTTAACAATCCCCAAAGTATGCCACTGAAATCAATAACAATATACTGTATATATATTTTAAAATATATACATTCATTTCAATGTTTCTTATCATATTTTCTGATAAATCAATATTTCCCAAAGACTATTGGGGAACATTAGTCCTTTATGATGCACCTTAAAAAAATGACTTGCACAATAAATATACTTGGGAAATACAACAAACTTCATTTCCTTCTTGGAGGGCCATAATGAATATTTAAATGCTGGCACTTTCTGAGTTTTAAATATGCAATGTCACCCAGCTTTTCCTAAATGTGTTTCACTTTGAATCCTCACCTACCCCACAGACTTTTTTTTTCTTTTAAAAATAAACCTATAGGTGTTCTCTGGTTCCTTGAAACATATTTTGGGAGTTCCTGATAATATGTATCACTGTTTACAGATTTGCCAAAAACATTGCAATTTAAACGTAACTTGGTTTTCAAAAGGTCTAACATGGGAGGAACTATGCTTCACGGGCCTATTAGCTCTTTCTAACTTCCTAAAATCTACCCTAGAAGCAGTAAACACAGTGTGAGCACTATAGCATTTACATCACGGCCTGGCAGAAACGTTGGCAGCACAATGAAACAGCTCAGGCTTGGCATGGAAGGTCTGTGCCACCGTTCATAACTAGGAAAGAAGAGACTATTTATTGTTCCAGGTCTAAAAATGGAAAAGAAAGTAACCAACATATACCATTGGCAAACAAACTGTAAAACCATCTCCAAATTTGGTATCTGAAAGGACAAGGTGAGACCTAGGAATGTCACTAAATAGTTTCCCAGTTGAAAAGGTAAATTAGAGAATGAAGTATGGGTTGGGGTTCAATGGTTAGAAGACTTGGTTTCTCGACCAGATTTTTATCTGATGGCTCCACAGTCTCCATTACCTTTCCCTATTGATGGTATTAAGAGATGCAGGAGAAGCTGCAAGCATATGGTGGAAGCCTGGTTTTCTGTCAGTCTGCACATCAAGTACTCAACTCTGCCAGCTGTCCGTGTTGGTAAACTTACTCAACAACCCTGCTTCTGTTTCCTTATGTATATTATGGAGGTAATAATTTTTTGGGTTTTTATTAACTTAGAAGAGATAATACACAAAAGCCTATAAAACAGAATCAGGCACATATTGGGCTTTCTAAAATTATAGCAATTATTGTAGCTGTTTAAATTGTTATCGGTATTACAAGAGTTTAAAAATATCTGTTCTCTCCCAAATAACTAAATATCTAACTAGCTTGCAAAAATTTCCCTATTCTATTAGATAAAACTTCTTACTATTGGAAATTGAGCAGTTTTAAAACATGTCCACTTCAAGAGATTCTTATATAAATTCTTTATGTAATAACTGAGACTGAATTTAAATTTTAAAAAATTTTCTAGTATTTACAATAATGTCTTAGGGTGATTTCAGTAATACAAGAGTAGTACTAATATTTTATTTTTATTTTCTACATGTATATTAAATAGAGGCTAATTTGCATTTATTTTTATTATTCCTCTTTTCACATTTTAGATTTTTACAGATTAAGGGAGATTAATTTTCAACTGTGACATATGCTGCAAATATTATCTCCTTGATTATTTTTGTCTTTTTCCTTTATTTATTTTGATTTTTTTTCATTAAATATTTGTCAAATGAGTACTTTTTTTTTTTTTTACTGCTGGATTTTGAGACATAATTAGAAATACTTTCATTATTATTAAGTTTATAAATTAATTCATCAATGATTTCTCCTAGTACTTATGTGGCTTTATTTATTACTAGGGGCCTGGTGCACAAATAAATTTGTGCATTTGGGAGGTCCCTCAGCTCAGCCTGTGCCCTCTTGCAGCCAGGCACGGCTTCTTGGTTGCTGGACAGCCTGGGGTGCTCCAGGGCTCGGGGTATGATAGGCTTCCCCTCCCCATCACCGCCAGTGGCTCAAAGTGCCCGGGCTCCAGCTTGGGGCCCCCGCAGGGCCGTGGACAGGGAACCCATCCAGAGGCTCCATGGGGATCAAGACGCCTGCCTCAGAGCCGGCCCCATAGTCTGGCCCCAGCAGCTCTAAGATCTCCAGGGTCTCGGGGACCTTGTCCAGGTCGCACAGGTTCACACCTGCCGCTGCCCGTGCCCCCGCCAATGCTCGAAGCTGCCTATCCTGCCCCACTGCTGCTCTCCGTGGCTGCCGGCCTCCATCTTGCCTGGGTAAATTTGCATACAGCTGCTCTGATTGGCTGGTGGGCGTGGCTTGGCTGGTGAGAGTGGCTTAGGCATGCTGGAGAAATGGTTAATTTCAATATTGCTCTTTTATTAGAGTAGATGTTTAGACATTATTTTGAAGTTAATTTCCATGTGAGGTATGAATCCAATTTCATATTTTTTTCCAGATGGCTCTTTAATTGCTTAATACCTTTATATATAAACTAGAGGCCCAGTGCTCTAAAATCTGTGCACCCGGCGGGGGGGGGGGGGGGGGGGAAGGGTGGTCCCTCAACCTGGCCTGTGCCCTCTTGCAGTTTGGGATCCCTCGGGGGATGTCCACCTGCTGGTGTGCCTGGCCAGCCTGGGTGAGGGGCAGAGGGTCATTTCAGTCTCTCCACAGCTCCTTCAGGGTTTGGGTCCCTATTGGGGTGCCTGGCTGGAAGCAGGTATCCGGGATTTATTTAACTTCTATAATTGAAACTTTGTTGCCTTGGTTTCCCCTCCACCCCCAGCCACCCCAGCTCAAAGCCTAGGTTGCCCCTGACAACCCAAGGTCCCAGCCCAGCAGATATCTGGGGTTTGTTTATCTTCTATAATTGAAACTTTGTAGCCTTGAGTGGAGCCCAGGGCCCACAGGGCCCTGGCTTCCTCCATTGCCTGGGGCAACTTCAGCTCTGTGGCCGCCGTCATCTTAGTTGAGTTAATTTGCATATTTGCTCCTGATTGGCTGGTGGGAGTGGCTGGTGGGCATGGCTGGTAGGTGTAACAGAGTGAGGGTTAATTTGCATATTATTCTTTTATTAGATTAGATTTGCATTTCCCCCATTTATTTGAAATTCCACCTTTATAATATACTAAATATCTATTTGTACTTGTATTTATCTTTCCTCATATCAATTTTTAAAATGTATTATTTTATTTTTGTATTGCTATTATAAAGTGGGTTTACTCTTTCAATATTGTAACCAGATCTTATTCATATAAAAAGATTATTGACTTTTG
Organism: Murina feae; assembly: GCA_004026665.1. Lineage (NCBI taxonomy): Eukaryota > Metazoa > Chordata > Mammalia > Chiroptera > Vespertilionidae > Murina > Murina feae. The sequence continues at coordinate 20,474 of PVJC01016922.1, read as the reverse complement.
CCTGTTTATTTCATATTCTGCCAATGTAATGACATGGTACTTTGGTGTTAATCTTATCACAGGTTCTCTAGGGCAGGGTCAAAACAATTTTTTCTTAAATAGTCATACATACCTTAGGCTTTGATGTCAATATAGTTTTAGTCACAACTGCTCAACTCTATTGTTGTACTGCAAAACAGCCATCCTATCTAATAAAAGAGTAATATGCAAAATGACCATCACAAGATGGCTTCCCTCATGTGGTCAAAGATGCCCACCACAAGAGGGCCAGCAAGGGAGGGCAGTTGTGAGGGACCCAGGTCTGCAGGGGAGGGCAGTTGGGGGGGATCCAGGTCTGCAGGGGAGGGAAATTGGGGGGACCAGGCTGGAAAAGGAGGGCAGTTGGG
>PVJC01016922.1:0-19988 GCA_004026665.1 Murina feae | reverse complement strand
TTAGGGACAATCAGGCCAGCACAGGAGCAGTTAGGCATTGATCAGGCTAGCAGGGGAGTGGTTAGGAGCAATCAGCAGGCGAGAGGTTGGGAGCCAGCTATCCTGGATTGTGAAAGGGCAGTCAGACATCCCTCAAGGGGTCCCAGATTGGAAAGGGTGAAGGTTGGTCTGAGGGACACCACCACCACCCCCCACCCCCACTCCATGCATGAATTTCTTGCACCAGGCCTCTAGTCTATAATAATAAAGTGTAATATGGTAATTAGACTGGACATCCTTCTGGGATGAAGCCAGGGCTGCATTGATAGGATTGAGGCAGCTGCCTTGCTTGTGACAGAGGGATCGAGGCAGCCGTGGCTGCAAAGGCCTAATCTTGCACGAATTTAGTGCATCGGGCCTCTAGTGGACAATAAATGAATGAACATAGCTTGCTGCAGTAAAACTTTATTTATAAAATCATAAATTATAAATCATACAGTATATGCCATCAGCTACAATTTACTAAGCCCTGCATATAAAAGTGTTATGCCATTTGGAATAAGATATTTTTGTCCAATTGCTACAAAGTAATAGTTTTTGTTTCTTGTGTTGTGTTTCATTTTATTTCATCTTCATCTGAATGGGTTCATTTACTCCTCCCATACAATGTTAAATATTAGTGGAGATACTGGGTATCATTGCCTTTGTATACCTTTAGTGGGAATGCCTCTAGTGTTTGCCAATATGTAAAATGATGGCTTATTTTAATTATGCATATTTAGTATGTAAAGCAAGTACCCATCAATTCCTATTAGTATGTTTTTTCCATATAGGTTTGAATTTTATAAAAGACATTTTAAGTATCTAAGGAGATAAGCATGATTTTTTCTACTTAGAAATAATGATAGTAAAATATTTCTGAATATTAAACTATTCTTACATTCTTAGGATAAATCCTACCTAATCACACTGTTTTTAATGTATTTAAAATTTTTGTTGTTAATATTTTACTTAGGAAGTTACGTCAATATGCATAAATGAGACAGATTAGTAATTTTGTGTACATAATATAAATATGTTTAGGCATTAATGTTAACTTTGCTTCATTTAGAGAATCTGGGTGTTATTCTACTTTTTATGCTCTGGGAAAATGTAAAACAACATTGTATATGTGGTTTTGGAAAATTAGACATAATTTATTGTAAAACCTTCTGAGAATGCCAAGTGTTTGCATGAAGTAGTTCAGTGAGATTTTCTCCATTCTACCAGCTAATATACTTTCATTTTTTCTTAATTTTAAAGTATGGTTATCTACTCTTTAGTTTACTTTGAAATTTCTTCTAATGTTCTGTACCAGCAATAATAGTTATTTCTTTTAAACATCAGTGAGTGGTTGAGTTGGTTTACTACATTTCTTAAAAGCCTCTCTTGTTTGTACATTAGTCCCCTCTTATCTGTAGTTTTGCTTTCTGCAATTTCAATTACATGTGGCCAGCTGCATTTCAAAAATATTAAAGGGAAAATTAAAGAAATAAACAACTCAAATTATAATTATATGCTGTTCTGAGTAGCATAGTGGAAACTCATCCTGCCCAGGATGTAAATCATCCCTTTATCCAGTACCTCCATGCTGTGTACACTACCCACATGTTACTCAGTAGCCCTCTGGGTTGTCAGATCCTCTGTTGCAGGATCACAGTGCTTGTGTTTAAGTCACCCTTATTTTATTTAATAATGGCCCTAAAGCTCAGAGTCGTGACACCCAATTCAGATATGCCAAAGCAAAACCGTGAAGGGCTTCCTTTACATGAAAAGATGCGTAGAGTACAGTAAGATTTTGAGAGAGAACCACATTCATCTAGCTTTTATTGCAGTATATTGTTATAATCATTCCATTTCATTATTAGCTTTTGTTGTTAGTCTCTTACTGTGCCTAATTTTGTAAATAAAACTCTATCACTTACATGTATATATAAAATAAAAAGCCAGAGTATATACAGTATAGTAGCACTAAACATGGCTTTAGGTACCATTATAGATGAATATGGGGGTGGGGTGCTACTGAGTATTTAAGACATTGTTTTGTTTTATTCAGCAAACTTCTTGGTGGGCAGGGGTTGTTGGCAAGGGATTGGCATTCCTTTTAGATCTATAATTCTTTCCTGTTTTATTGAATCTTTTTTTAATTTTATTTTATTGTTTTAAGTATTACAAAGAGTATTAGATAAGTCTTCATTTTTCCCCTTGACCTTCCCCCCACCTCCTCTGACCCCCAGTGTCTTGTGTCCATTGATTATGCTAATATGCGTGCATACAAGTCCTTCAGTCGATCTCATAACCGCCCCCCACAATTCTCCCCAGCATTCCCGCTGTAGATTGACAGTCTGTTCAATGCAGCTCTGCCTCTGTATCTATTTTTGTTTATTAGTTTATAATGTTCTTTATTGAATCTTTAATTTCTTTCTTTCCTTCAACAGGGCTTCAAATGATGTCTCTTTCTTTCACATCATTCTTACTTAAGACTGCCCTATGTGCTACCTTAAAATTTGAAGGCTTCTTGTCTTCTCAGTAAACCTTCCTCTGAGGCATCAGCCCCATGTCTGTTATGAGTCCTCTCCATTCAGGTGTGCTTTTCTCTTTCTGGGACTGACATGACCTGTATTATGCCACTGTTAGGCCCTGCAGCTCTATTCTTTCCCAGACAGTCTCTTCCCAACCTCCTTTTCTGAAATATAAGTCAGAGTTGGCTCTTCTTTCAGTATTTATTATTTACTTAGGTATTTATTGTTATGCAAACTCAACTTGGCATCATTATCTACTGACTAATTATACTTAGGTATGGATTATGGTCAGCTGTGTTGGTGAATTTTGTTAATTTTTTTTTGGAAAATTTAGTTGGTTGCCATTATTCCATGAAAACATCTTTAACTACCATTTATGCACTTATTTTATATTTATATATAATTTGAAGCTTTTTTCTATATTTCTCTCAGCTGTTTATTTTGATAAATATACATTTTCAATGTGCATTTAAATAATGTAAAGTATTGACTGAGTGTGAGAAAACATGGACATGAACATGGACATAAGGTAGAAATGACAAGCTCCTGTGACTACTTTGGTCTCTGAAGCATCCTATCTAATAAAGAGGGAATATGCTAATTGACCATCACACCCTTGCAAGATGGTGGTGCCCATAGCCAATAAAGAGGGAATATTTTAATTGACTGCCAAGGTGTCAGAGATGATTGTGCCCACAGCCACAAGATGGGGCACCCAGTCCTCTCAGCCCTGCCGGGGCAGCAGGCATGCGCCTCAGATTTTGACTGCCCAGCCAATGCCCAAGGCACAGGAAAGCCTTGGATGACAGCTTCCCAGCCACCTGGGGACAACCTGAGGCACAGACAAGCCTCAGATAGTGGCTGTCAGCCGCCCATGGCTGCCTGAGGCTCAGGTAACCAGGGCCGGCCACGGCTTGAGCTGCCAGCAGTGGCAGCAGCAGAGGTGTGATGGGGGTGTCATCTTCCCCTGATTGTCAGGTCACTTCCTGCCACTGTGAGAGGGGGCAGGCCAGGCTGAGGGACGCCCCTCCAGTGCATGAATTTTTATCCACCTGGCCTCTAGTCTTTTGATAATTAACATAAACCATGTTTACCCCATTTGTTAAAACTTGTAGAGTAGAACATTAGGATGGTCATGGCATCAATGTTTTTGTTCTTGGTTCAGTTGTGAGGCTTTGGCTCATTCCATTTGAAATGTTAGTTTGTGGAAGTAATAACTGGAAGCTAAGAACACTATTGAGGGTATTACACTAAGTGAAATAAGTCAGTAAGAGGAAGAAAATAGCATATAGATTCCACTTATATGTGGAATCTAAAGAACAATGTAAGTGAACAAATAAAGCAGAAACAGATTCCTAGATACAGAAAACAGACGGACAATACAGATTGGTAGTTATACAACAGGAAGTATAGTTACAGCATACGAAATATAGTCACTGACATTGTAATAACTTTGTACGGTGCCAGGTGGGGGCTGGGAATATCAAGGGGAACCCTTTCAAAAGTATATGATTGTCTAGCCACTATGCTATACATCGGAAACTAATACAAAATAATATTAGAAAAAAAAAAACTACTATTGGATCGGAAGCATGAGACCTGGATTCTAATAACCATTCAAGGCTAGACAGCGAGCTGATAGGCCTTCACAATCATGAGCCTAGTCCCTCTCAGCATAGAGTTATTGGATTGGTGTGGCAGGATAATGAAATCTAACTCCAAGAGAAATCCAACTCTAAGATTCTATCTACAGTTATTTCTTTTCATTGATCCTGGGTGGGACATTCACCGGAAAATGACCCCAGGTCTTTTTTCCCTTGACAAAATCAAAGTACTCCCTAAATATCCTTGCAGTCATCCATCTAAGAGTAGGTCACAAAACAAAATGCCCTGAGGTGAATGGTGGCTCAATGCCTGTGGCCATGCCTTGCATGTTCTTGATGCTTCTCTTTGCAATTGTTCTATCTCAATCTCATTCTCTGCCCTCCTTCCCTCCTCTCTCTTTTTTGTCTCTCTTCCTCTCCTATATAAAAGAAATGTAAAGGAAGACGAGAGCAACAATATTTTTTCTGCTATATTATTTAAACACCCCCTGGGGATGCAGGAGAAGCCCCTGCTCAGGCTGAAGTACAATCTTATTGCTTGCCTGTTGCCTTCCTAATTGGATCATCGGTTAACTTAATCTTCCATTTGCTTCAACCAGTGTTGTTGGATTTTTAAATTTTGTTTTTTTATGTATCCATGGCCAGCTGTTCAGCCTCTTTTTATTGCCCTCTGTTCTTAAATACACATAAATCAAATACAAATCCTTAATAATTTTTAAGTTTCATGAAAATATTGAAGAATATGATATTTGATTTTTCACTTTGGTCCCATTGAAAATGAAAGACTTTCAAGCAAATGCTCTTGTCGTTTCCCTTCTATAAGATTATCCATACTAAAGCAATATTTTAAAAGTGTCTATGAAGTCTTTATTTCTCACAATCAACGTCTTGTCACTCACTCTAAGAACTTCTAAAGACATTTGTGGTGAAGCATTTTCAAAACTAAAATCAAACCCTTAGTTTATAAACAGATGAGTAGAGAGGTGATTAAATAAAGATAACATTATTAATTTTATGTCATTTATTTGTAGTTATTTTTCCTCATATAAATTTGAAACATTTATTATTTTATTTTACTATTGCTTTCAATATTCTAACCAGATGTTACTCATATAAAAAGATTATTGACTTTTGCCTGTTTATTTCATATTCTGCCACATATTGTTTTTTGTGTTAATCTTATCACAGATTCTCCAAGTTAGGGTCAAAACACTTTTTCTTAAATATCTTAGGTTTTCTTGGCAATACAGTTTCTGTCACAGCTACTCAACTCTATCGTTGTAATGCAAAACAGCCACAGACAATACATAAATGAATGAACCTAGCTTGTTGCAATAAACTTTATTTATAAAATCATGAAGTATAGCCCATCAGCTATAATTTACTGATCCCTGCATATAATAATATTATGTGATCTGGAATATTTTTATTTTGTGTCCAATTATTACAGATTAATAGTTTTCATTTTTTTGTTTGAATGGGTTAATTAACTCCACCCAAACAATGTTAAATATTAGTGGAGATACTAGGTATTCTTGCTTTTGTATATCTTCAATATCTAATCTAATAAAAGAGTAATATGCAAATTGACCCTCACTCATTACACCCACAAGCCACGCCCACCAACCAATCAGGAGCAAATATGATAATTAACTCAACTAAGATGGAGATGGCCAGTGAGCTGGAGTTGCCCCAGGAAATGGAGGAAGCCAGGGCCCTGCGGGCCCTGAGCTCTATTCAAGGCTACAAAGTTTCAATTATAGAAGATAAACAAACCCCAGATACCTGCTTCCAGCCAGGCACCCCAGTAGGGACCCAAACCCTGAAAGGACTGTAGGCAACCTGAAATGGCCCTCAGCCCCTCACCCAGGCTGGCCAGGCATGCCAACAGGTGGACATCCCCAAGGGGTCCCAGACTGTGAGAGGGCACAGGCCAGGCTGAGGGACCCCCTTGAGTGCACAAATTTTTGTGCATCAGGCCTCTAGTATCTTATAATGTTTCCAGAATAAGTAAAATGATTGAAGTAAGTACCCATCACTTCCTATTTTATTATGTTTTTACCAGACAGTATTGAATTTTTAAAAAGACATTTTTGGTATCTACACAGATAATCATGATTTTTTTTTTCTATTTAGAACTATTAATGTAGTAAATGATATCAAAATAGTTCTGAATATTACACTATTCTTACATTCTTAGAATAAATCCCACCTAATCATGAAACATTATTTTTAATGTCTTTAAAAAAATTGCAAATATTTTATTTAGGAAGTTTATATCAATATGGATAAATGAAACAGATTATTAATTTGGGGTACATGAATACTGATATGTTTTGGAATTAATGATAACTTTGTTTCATATAGAGTTATTCTGCTTTTTATGCTCTGGGATAATGTAAATAACATTCTATATGTGGTTTTGGAAAATACCAAATTAAATTAAAGATTACAAATTTTTAATATTTGATATATTTACTTTTCCATTACAATTTACCCTTTTCAATTTTTTTTGGAATAGAGTAGACAAGGTTTTCTTTCTATTTAATGAGTTAAAGAGTTCATTCAAAAGCATTTTCAATAATTTAAACTTTTCTTATGGGAAGGCATTTGCTTATCTGTATATCTTTCTATGATTTAAATTTTATTTAATAGATATTTCAGGGCACTCTGGTATTAGTTTCACAGTTTTAAAACAAATAAGAGTGATGCAAAAATAATAAATGCAGTCTTCTCTTACTATAATTCATCAAAATATTATGAAATACACATTTAGAGTTAGAGACAAATGTGAGAATCAGTGGACTAAATTCAAAAAGTTTCCTTAAATCTATAGATCAGTTTTTCTTGTGTTGAATCTTTCATTTAGAGATAGTGTCTTATAGTATAATAGATTTTGACTTATTTTATTCTTTTAAGTCTATCAAAAGTAACATTGTAGAGATTCTGTATGTATGTGTTAAAAGTTTTACAAAGTAATATTTTTTCTTTGTCAATCCTTTTCTTTTAAACACTTCTTTTTCTAAATGCTCATTTTTAGTATCCAGGGAAGTCATTTCGGTTTTATTTCTGTAACCAGCATTTTTACAATCATTTTTATTGTCTGTTGGCTTTTCATTTTTTTCCTTTGGTTTTTCCAGGTAGTAAATATACCATCTTGAAGTAAAGACGTTTCTTTTCCCCCTCCATATTCATGCATTCATTCATGTCCTTTTTTTTTTTTTTTTTCATGAGATATGGCATTGTTTAAAACAGGTCATGATAATTCCTTACTTAGTCTTGACTTTATGGAATGCTCCTAAAGCAGACATATCTAACTGGGGTTCGCAGGGCATTTAAACTAATCCATGTAACCCCAAATATTACATAAAAATGTATATATGTACAAATTTAAGGGTGTCTAATTTTAATCAACTAGAGGCCCAGTGCACAAAATTTTTGCATGGGTATGTGTGTGTCCCTCAGCCCAGCCTGCACCCTCTCTAATCTAGGATCCCTCTTACAATCCAGGAATGCTGGCCCCCAACCGCTTGCCTGCCTGCCTGATTGCCCCAAACTACTCCCCTACCAACCCGATCTGCTCCTAACTGCTCCCCTGCCAGCCCGATTGCCCCTAACTGTCCTCCCCTGCAGGCCTGGTCACCCCTAACTGCCCTCCCTGCCAGCCTGGTTGCCCTTAATTTCCCTCCCCTGCTGGCCATCCTGTGGCAGCCATCTTGTGTGTTGGAGTGATGGTCAATGTGCATATTACCTCCTTATTAGACAGGATTATATAGGATTATATAGGATGATGGTCTAAAAAATATTTGTGAATCAAATGTTGAGACTATTGCTCATTAAGAAGTGAAATATTGCTGTTAATTTGAGATAAGTATCCTTTAACACAGTAAGGGGACAGCATTATAACTTTTTATTTTCTAATACTTTTTTTTTCCTCAAAATTTTTTTAGTTTTCCTTTGCTTTGATTATCTATTCAAGATATAGATTTTTCTCCAATGCCTTTACATTTATCACTTGGCTGATAAATTATGTTGAACATTTTAAAATTTAGAAATGGGTTCTATTTGTTATAGTGTGCTCTATTTTCAGTTTTTTGGAGGATGCTATTTTTGTTAAGTTTATTTATCTGAGTTATTGCTAGTTTCTCCAAATAAATGGAAAAGTTTTCTGTCTTATGACCCTGAAAAGTTTATATGCAAAGTTATTCTTTATTAGTTGAAAGTTCATATGTAATTTCTAAAATAATTTGTGATATTTTCTAGCCTTTTTTTTTTAATTTACAAAAGCTTTTTGGTATTTATGGGTCAGCTCCAATCCTCCATGTCTTTTGTTGTTGTTGGTTCTGTTAGCATTCATTGAACACACAGTGGTAAGCTAGGAGAATCCAGAATAATTAAGATGCTGTTGCTGCCTTATACAGTTTAATCTAATAGAGAAGAGCCTTATTTAACAAGTCACCATTCAATATCTCTTTTAATGTGTTTCTTTTTACCAAAAAATCATACTTATTAAAGAAAATTTAGATATTAGAATGACTTTATATTTTAAATAAAATAATATACTCTAAGATGATTGTAGAAAAAATTGTAGAACACAAAATGTTATTAAGAGAAAAATCAATCATACTCCTATACTCCAGAGAAAATCCAGTAACATTTGACATATTTCTTTCTAGTCTTTTATCTGTGCTTATATTTTTTATCATACACATACAATTTTGAATACTGTAATTCTGCTTGCAGTTTTCTTTGACACTAAAAAGGTGTTGAAGGCATAAACATTACATAAAATTACATCTTATGTGGGCCCAATACTTTTCTTGGAAGTACTCACTTGCACATTTAATTGTTTATATATTTTCACTTTGGTGAGCATCTTTGTTCACAAGTATTTATCTACATTTTAGAATATTTTTTCAAAAAGGATTATAAGAAATAGAATTATTAGCTGAAAAGTCTCAGCATTTTTAATGTTTTTAGTACATATTCAAAAAAATAGTAGTGGTTGTTACCCATTTTACTCCCCCATGCCCAAGGTCAGTGTCTTATATTTTTATTTTATTTTAGAGAGAACAGTTATTTTTTAATTTTAATCTATTTTAATTTTTCAATTACATTGATGTTCAACATTATATTACTTAAGATGTTCAGCATCATGGGTAAATGTTTTTATAATTTATGAAGTGATTCCCGCTGATAAGTCTAGTACCCACCTAGCACCATACATAGTTAGTACTACATTAATGACAATATTCCATATGCTGTACTCTACATTCCTGTGACTATTTTGTAACAACCAATTTGTATCGCTTAATCCCTTAACCTTTTAAAGCCAGACCATCAAACACTCTTCCTTCTGGCACCATCAGTCTGTTCTCAGTATCAAGGAGTTTGTTTTTATTTTGTTTACTTGTTTACTTTGTTTTTTAGATTCCACACAGAAGTGAAATCATAGGCATTTGTCTTTTTCTATCTGACTTTTTGTCATTTAACATAATACCCTCTAGGTCTATCCATGTTGCAAATGGTTAAATATCATTATTTTTTATGGCCAGGTAATATTTCATTACATATATAACATATCTTTTTTATTCAATTGTGTATCAGTAGACACAAGTTTTGTTTTGTTATTGATTTTTTTAAAGATATATATATATATATATATATATATATATATATATATATATATATATTTTTATACTTTATGTATAATTTTACATTCTACTTCTTTGGCCTAATAACATGTTTTCCATATTATCATACACTATGTGTAAATATTTTAATGGCACATAATAATCTTTGTATGTAATTTTTGTTTGTTTAAACATTGTTGGAATTTAGTGTTTTTCTAATAGTTACGGGCATAATATAATTTTTATGTATTAAATTAAACCTTATGATTTGATTAGTAATACTATTTATACTCTGATTTTTGAAAGCTGACTTTGAATTCCTTATTAACTTTTCATTTTCTATGAGATGGAAAAATTAGTTCACTTCTTTGAGCAAAAAAAATTATAGTTTTAGAAATATCTACTCCATAATATTGTTGTGATAATTAAATGAATAATATACAATGAGCTTAGCACAGTTCCTGTTACAAAATCGAGTGCTCAACAAAATAAGATTCAAAGGTATTTTAAAACCTCATTTCCCTCGCTTCATTTAAATTAGCTACTAATAATTCATCCAAGTCTTGATTAGGTTAAGATTAGTGTAAAATACCCTTCTTTCCTCCAACTCAGAGTCATTTGGAGCCTGTTTGCAGTGCTTAACTTTAGTTCTCCTGGGTCCCTGAAGCTGAGATTGCTGACACAATTTTCAGGGGCGGGGGGGGGGATGTGGGAACCGTGATTGCTTCAAACTCCTCAATTCCTGAGGTAACCATGCGTGTTTAAAAACATGGAAGTGAAGTGAAGAGCGGGGAATACTGAGAAAGCACTGGCTTCTTTGTTTTCTAGTACATCTCCTCCTGTCCCAATCCTCCTGGCCCCACCATGTACACCCTGTTGTGGTTCTTTGATTTTCTGTTTGGTTGAGCTCGTGTGAATATGACTCTCCAATTGTAGGTTGGTCTGCCTACAAAAATCCTCTTGCAAATTTAGCACTCCATGCCTTCCTTTTAAATTAATGTGTAGTATTGCGATTAAAATGTGGCAACCCTGCCTTGCAGGGCTAGGTCTCCTTGGTATCTCAATATGTGGCAGTAGGGTAGAAGCTACTGGGAGAAAATTCTCTGAGGTCTGAATAAGAGCTTAGGGGCTGGGACTATGCTGAAGATGAAGGCTAGCATCCTGGTACCAACTAATGCATCCTTTATTAAACAAACATTTATGGGACATTCACTCTCTGCTAGCATTATTGCTACTAGTGGGGGTGCAAATGGAAATTGGACAAAGTCTCTCACCTCCAGGCACTTACTATTCAACTTGGAAACCTTAGCACAAAATTATTACATGCACAGTGGAGGCAGAACATTGTGTGCTAAGTATTGTGGAGAAAGGATTTTGTACTAAAATTTTAATTTTAAGCCAAGTTGTTCATTCACCTGTGTCTAATCAGTTTGACACCACTTGTCTTCCATTTGCCCCAAATAGTTTCTTTAGAAACTATTCTCCAACTATTTTCATGGCTTTCCTTTGTCTTTTCCATACCTGTAAACTTCTCTTCTGTATTATGTAAATTGCCTTACTTCAGCTCTCAAACCTCAATGGTTTCCTTTTTATTACTTAGATCTTATAATCCATTTATATCTAAGTGACTCTGATAAAGTTTTTATCATGAAGAAGGAATAATTCTAAAAGAAATAGAAGAATAGTGAAATTTTGGTTTGACATTCCTGAAATGAATATAAAGATAACTAAACACAATTTTAACATTAGAATGTAAAACACAGAAATAAGACATTTCTAATTTGTCCTTTTTACTTTGATTTAAAATTACAATAATTATAGGAATTGTTTTACACATCACTCTAAGTAACAATAGCTGATTCTTTAGTTTGTAAACCATTGTTCAGAAGGTAAACTAGTCATTAGTGCTGGGTTTTTTTTTTTAATTTAAGCAGAAAAAATAATTTAAAAGTGGACTGTTTTTAAAGTATATAAACTCTTTTAAAAAGTTGGACAGATATTATTCACATGTTAATTAATAAAAATCATTTTCAACCAAATTTTCTTCTGAGTATTCACTTAAAATTGAAGGAAATAAATGAAATTATCAAAACACCTTACTAAAGAAGCAGAGCAGATAGCAACTGTTCAAACTAAAATGAAATTTACTTGTAGCTCTTTTAAAAAAATGTTAAAAATGGGCAAGACCGTTTATTTACCAAAACTGTGATAAATTCACATCCCAATCACCACCTCTGTCAACCAACAATCTGTTACTGTTCACGAAGTTCCAGAGTGATTTTTCAATTTCTGTGAATATACTAGAGGCCTGATGCATGAAATTCATGCAGGGGCTCAGCACTCGCAGCCATGGTGGCTGCCTTGGCCCTTGCACGTGCATTGGCTGCCTTGGCCCTCGCAGCCCCGGCTTCTGGAAAATTGTCCAGAAGATTGTTTGGCTGTCCAGTCTAATTAGTGTATTATGCTTTTATTATTATAGATATATATACTAGGGCCCAGTGCACAAATTTGTGCACCTTGAAAGTACCTGTGGGCCGCAAGGCTGCTGTGAGCACAGAAGTGAACAATTGGGTCTAGCAGTGGGTGCAAGCAGCAGCTGTTGGCCCTGATCACCCCTCAGGAGCAGATGGAGGTAAAGAAGCCCTCAAGGGCAATCAGGGCCCCCAGCCGCTGTTTGCACCCACTGAGGGCGCTGAAGGTACAAGTGCTGGGCAGAACCACAATGCACAGAAGCAAAGAGTTTTCAGTAACCACCAGGGGATCACCCCAATGACAACAACTGGCACCCCACCTAGGTCTGACACCCCCACTCACCTGCTCCACCATCTCGAGGCTTAGGGTTACCATGCTCTGTGCTCTGCCATCTGCTACCCTTGCCTGCCATGTTCCGTGTGCGCCCCCTTGTGGTCAGTACATAGCATAGTGACCAGTTGTTCTGTTCAGTTCTGCCATTTTTTCTATTTGCGTATTAGGGTTTTATATAGAGAGACTAGAGGCCAGCGTATGATTAAATTGTGCTCGTGTAGGGTACCCTAAGCCTAGCCTACTATCCGGGTCATGCCCACCTCCCCACAATGCCTTGAATGCTCTGTGAATGCTACTGGCTCCCCAAGATGCTCCCAGGTCACCCCTTTCCCTCACGTGCTGCTTCCCCCCACCACGGGCTGCGTGCACCCCCGCTTCTCTCCCTGCAGCAGGAGCACCTCCGCTTGCCACCTGGGGACCGTGCCATGCTCCCCACCCCTACCCACACAGCACCCATCCCCTATGCCCTCTTTGCCACATACCCTCCCTCGTCCCCCCTTCCCCCCCCTCCAGCCGTGCTTGAGCCACGTATTAGCCCCGCCTCACCACGGGAGCCGTGAGACCCAGCCCGGAAGAGGTGCTCCATGCACCTCCTGGTGACTGGTTGTTTGGTCATGACACTGTTATGGCACAACCACATGCCTTTTATGATATAGATGGTGATTTTTTAATATTTATATGAAAAAATATTTATATTCCTATATAGCCAGAGTTAAACCAAAGTAGATAAATAAAAACACTAGAGCCCCAGCCGGTTTGGCTCAGTGGATGGAGCGTCGACCTGCAGGCTAAAAGGTCCCAGGTTCAGTTCCGGCCAAGGGCACATGCCTGGGTTGTGGGCTCAATCCCCAGTAGGGGGCATGCAGGAGGCAGCCGATCAGTAATTTTCATCATTGATGTTTCTATCTCTCTATCCCTCTGCCTCCCTCTCTAAAATCAATAAAAATATATTAAAACATCATTAAAAACAACAACAAAAAACCACTAGATACTGTTTTTCAGAATTATAATAAATATTTAATATATAAAAATATGGGCTAGATATATCAAAAAGTCATGATAAAGTGGCTGCCTATTATGAAGGAGGGGAGGAGCATGGAAGAAAGGGAGAAAGGAAAAGAGCATAAAGAATGGTGTCCTGTGTCAATGATATACATATGTACATATGTATTTATTAACAGATAAGATCTGAGGCAAATATGAAAATCATAGTCATTATATATTAATTTTAATATTAGATATATAGGTATGCATTATTTTATTTTTTGCCTTTTTGTATATTTTTATCTAAGAGAATGAAATTAATGATTTATAGTATAATGCCTAATAGAGATAGAGATTTAATTTAAAAAATAATCATTTCAATACATTTCCTAGACCTTCAGTGAAATTTCTGTACAATTCTTCATTTTAATTCAATAATTCATTGTTTTAGGAAGTTTTATGTCTCTGTACCTCAGCATTACATCTGGAACTTTGTTAGATTTTATAAGTGTCTTTTTGAGTTAAGAGGTATTATTAATAAACACTATTTTAAAACTAGAGGCCTGGTGCACAAAAATTTGTGCACTCAGGGGGGTCCTCAGCCCAGCCTGTGCCCTCTTGCAGTCTGGGAACCCTCGGGGGATGTCCACTTGCTGGTTTAGGCACCCTCCCCAGGAAATCAGGCCTAAGCTGGTAGTCAGACATCCCTCTGCAGCCTGGGAGCCTCGGGGGATGTCCACTTACCAGTGGGAGCAGTCCTAAGCTGCAGTCGGACATCCTTAGCGCTGCTGAAGAGACAGGAGAGGCTCCTACCACCACCGCTGTACTGGCAGCCGTCAGCCTGGCTTGTGGCTGAGCAGTGCTCCCCCTGTGGGAGTGCACTGACTACCAGGGGCAGCTCCTGCATTGAGTGTCTGCCCCCTGGTGGTCAGTGTGCACCATAGTGACCAGTGGTTCTGCTGTTAGGGTCAATTTTCATAATACCCTTTTATTATATAGGATAGAGGCCTGGTGCATGGGTGTGGGCCTGTTGGTTTGCCCTGAAGGGTGTCCCAGACCTGGGTGGGGTGCATGGCCAGCCTGGGTGAGGGGCTGATGGCTGTTTGCAGGCTGGCCACAGCCTCCAGCCACCCAAGCTCCCAGAGAGGCTGGCTGGAAGCAGGTATCTGGAGTTTATCTTCTATAATTGAAACTTTGTTGCCTTGAGTGGAGGACCCAGCTTGAGGCAGCTTACTCCATTGCCGGGGCAATGCAGCCTCCTGTTTGCTCTAGCTCTGTGGCTGCTGGCCACCATCTTAGTTTGGTTAAGTTGCATATAGTCGCTCTGGTTGGCCGGTGGGCATGGCTTGGGGTGTAGCGGAGTGATGTAATTAGCATATTACTCTATTATTAGATTAGATAAGTTGGAAGTATATCGGAATTTAATATAAATCAATCAAAATTTTACTCATTTCTTGAATAAAATACCTTCATTTTTCTCTAAAATCTTTAGGCATACTATGTTCATTATGGTGTGTATAGTATTCTCATCTTAAGGGAAAACACCAATTAGACTTGATTAGAGAAGTGATTCCTTGGGGAAAATTTAAAGTTCATTAAATTCAATTATTGTAAAGATGGCAATGAGTTGAAATATATTTTTTCCTGTTACTGGTATTCCAAGTCAGTAAATACTCACACTGAAGTGAGTGGCACCCCTCTAATGAAACACTCATTTTTAACTACTCACTTTGACAAAATTCAGCTGAAGAAAGTGTTTACCTGTAGAAATTGACTATGGTTCCCATACAATGTCTCAAAATGTACTGTCGCCTTTGGAAGAATAATTTCAATTGAGGAAATCTGGCAACTCATGGGAGAAAAAATTATAACCCATCTAAACATTTCAAACTTTTCTATACTATGAATGATTACTTGATAGCAGTGCTTAATTAAGCTAAAGGGTAGTTCTAGAAAACATAGAGAAATAGGCAAAAGTTATAGTATTTTTTTCCAAGCAGTTGTGGTTACTAAAATTCAACTTTCCTAATCACTTATATCCCCACTATCTGCAATGACAAAATGGATAGAAATGCATCTTAATAACTTTCCTGATTCATTCTCTCATGTACCCATAATTCACTTATTTTCAGCAACACATTGAGCAAAATCTGTCACATATGGGCTAAACAAGAGACAATACAGATGGCCTCTGGGCACTTAGAGAGCTAAACCTAAATTAATATGTAGGGTAAAGGCCATATAATTAGTGAATAGCGAAGTTCATGTAAATGATACATAAGTATTAAGGAAGGAGAAAACTGAGAAATATTCAAGAAGTAGTGCTATTTCTCTGAAAAGTGCTTGCATTGTCAGAATGTGGTAGGAGTTAGCTGATCGCTGTAGCAGACACATCTTTTCCATCTCTTAAGTGTTCCTACAGGAATAGTTGCCTAACTTATTTCAGACAAATATATGCCCTTTATGTATGCATCACTTAAAAAAAATTGTATCATTTAATGAACATGTGGCTATTTTTTTTTTTTTGTATGCTACTGGGCTCATGTAGAATCTTCCAGATTCTGTCATCATGCAGCAGAATATATGGACATGAAAATAATTCCACCAATCAAATATCACTCCAATGTAAAAATGAACCAAAAATAATGGAAAACAATTTGTAGATTAGAAATATAAATAATTATAACAAATGAAGAGATGTAAATAATTATAATAAATATATGATAAATATAGGAACAGAATATTTGGGCTTTATCACATAAATGTTAACATGAAACTTGAGGCTGCCACTTATAAAATAACTAAACTTTAAGAAATAAACTGTACCTATTGTTAAAATTTTTAGTTATTAATTTTTCAAAAAAGTAATGTGGCCCTAATATCAAAAATCTTAAAAATATTCTACTTTTAGAAATTTATTTTGAAGAAATAATCAAAAATGGAGATTAAGAGTCTATTATAAGGTTGACAACTGAATTAATTATGTAAAACTAGAGGCCCAGTGCACAAATTTGTGCACAGGTGGGATCCAGATGACCCCCCCTGATTAGGGTAGATCAGGGCTGGGCCAGCCAAGGGGAGGAGCAGCAGGAAGTTGGCTACTGGCCATAGGCCCCACCCCCAATCTGGCCTCTTGGCCAGTCACAGTGTGTGTTATAGTGGCCAGTCGCTCTGGTCATTCAGGTCTTTTGGCTTTTATATATATAGCACAAGGCATTAGAAATAACACCAATGTACAAATAAATAAAAAGAACTTTCAAAATAAATGATGATATAATCATATGATGGAATATTTCCCAGCTATTCAAAATTTTGTTCTTAATATTTAGTTATCATAAAATAAACTCATAATTTAAATCATGTATTAAAGAAGGTCATTCATTCATACAGTCATTCACTTATCGAACATATATTGCTTTTTTTTACAGCTAGCTCTTTACTTCTTTTAGGAGTATAGAAGTGTGCAAGACATTTTCCTACCCTCATAAGAATTACAGTCTAGTTGTGAAATTAAACAAAGAGGCATACAATTAGAAGGGGAAAATATGTGTGTGTGTGTTGAGATAGAAGAGCAAGTTACAAGGAGAACAAAAATTTGGCAAAGCAAAGCATGCCCTGCCCTGACCAGTTTGGCTCAGCGGATAGAGCGTCAGCCTGAGGACTGAGGGGTCCCCAGTTTGATTCTGGTCAAGGGCATGTATCTTGGTTACAGACACATTCCCAGTGGGGGGTGTGCAGGAGGCAGCTGATCGATGTTTCTCTCTCATCGATGTTTCTAACTCTCTATTTCTCTCCCTTCCTCTCTGTAAAATATCAATAAAATACATTAAAAAAAATAAAGCATGCCCAGGTAGTCAACTTTGACTTGTTGATTTCCTCAATTGTTGTCTAAGATGAGACCAGAAGAATGATCAGAATTTAGACAAAGAGTCTTTGGGAAAAAGACATATTATATGCTAATGTTCAAAGAAAAGAAAGAGATATTTCAGGCACAGTATAAGATGCATTTTTCATAAAGTACTTCAACATGCTAAGAATGGTTGTAGGAGGTAGATTTTGAAGTGATACCTCCAATATTTTTTCTCATTTCAAAAATTTTATTAAATATTGTTTATTGTAAACAGATTTGGTATTGAATTAGGAAAAACTAACCTTATACATTTTCAAGAGATTCAAAAGCTCAGAGGAGAGTGACCTTCAGAAGAAGTAATCAATACTTAAATTTATTCTGTACACACTGCTTAAGAGTTCTCTTGTGTTTAAATATATTGGCATCAAAGTTGGGATATCTATTAACCTGTTCACGTGCTTCACCTATCATATTTTGTGATCTCAAGCAGCATTCCTTGATGATGAACAATAAACTCATACGGTACCTGCAGCACATGTTTATCTCACACATGTCAGGGTCAAAAGGCTAACCCAGAATTTAACAATAGGGCATAATATTAGTATAATTACTTGCCTGAATGTCATAAGAAAAATCAATAATTGCTTACAGGATCTAGCTGTTTTTTCAGAGCAGGTTTACAACTAAGCTGTATGTAGAGATGATTGACTAGGTAATGGGAAATGTATGTGTTTCTTGAAGGACTCTGGGTCTTAAAGTACTAACCAAACTACATAGTATTCTACCACTGTGATGCAAATGTATTTTCTATTATTTTGAAAGCTTTTAATATGTAAATTTTCTCCTTAAATAAAAAAGATATAAATTATTCCTGTTACCAATTTCAGCACCATGATCTACAAAGACAGATTTCTAAGCATCTTTTCTGTCATGAGAGGGTTAGGGCATCATTCCCACCCTTTGGAAGTTTCACTCGCTTAGTAGGGCATATAAGATATGTCTGTGCACCTACCAGCAGTATCTGTAATGTACATTAAGTGTCTCCTCATGTCAGTGACACAAACAATAAGTTCACAGGGAGGGCAAAACCTATTTGTTGGAGGTAACCCATAGCTCTTTGCCACTCTGGCCTCTCCTTAAGGAAGCTCATAATGTGGCAGCTTCATCCAAACCTGGAAGGGAGATAGTTTATTAGTAAAACAAATGGGCACAAGAAGTCAGAGAGAGATTCCTGGAGGTGTCACATGAGTACTTCAGGAAGGGGAAGTACAGACAAATAGAGAGTGGCATTCATGGAACTGCTTTGTTGTAAGCAAAGACATTTTGGAAAATAATTGTAATCTTCTAGGATTAATTTCACTTTCATGATTGCTTTTACTGGTTAAAGGTTGCATAATTGTTTTATTATAATAGAGGTTTCATGACTCTGATTTTAATCTATCCTGAATATAAAAAAAACATAAGGTTCCTATATTGTAGTCCCAGTCCCTTAATTGTAAAATTGTAAAATTTATTGTGGACACAGGTAGGTTTTCATTTATTCTTATGGAAAATAATACAATAATTAATAAATAATAATGCAAAAATAAACTTTTGTGTACTTATAACTGTAACCCTACTTTTGCTCTCTCGTATTATACATTTTATTAAGAAGCAAATTGTATTACTTATCTATTGCAGTATAACAAATTTTCTCAAAATTAGTGTTTTAAAATATCGTATGTTGATAGGCTTAAAGTTTCTCTGAGTGTGGGGTCTAGGAATGGCTGGGCTGGGTCCTCTACTTTGGGGTCTCACAAGTTTCCAATCAAGGTGCTGAGGTCTCATCTGAAGATGTGACTGGGAAAGAATCCTCTTGCAAGATTACTTATATAGCTCTTGACAGAATTAAGTTCTTTTGGCCTGTGTAACTGGGGGACTGAATTTTTTGCTGGCTGTCATAGGTAATCTTCAGTTCCTTGCTACCTGAGCCTCTTCATAACATAGCCACTGAGTTCATCAAAGTCAGGAAAGAAGCTATTCTATTACCAACAACAAAATTTGCAATTATCTAAACTAATAAAAGCGAAATATTAAAATTAACCGTTTCTCCAAGACAGGGTAAGCCACGCACACCAGCCAATCAGAGCAGCTGTATGCAAATTAACCCAGCCAACATGGCGGCCGCCACTCACGGACCTGAATAAACGTTTAGGCAGCGTCCGTTGCAGCAGGAGCGAAAGTGATACTGTTTTTGGCCCTTGGCAGGCAGGCTCTGAAACATGTTTCAATAATGTAACAATCACAGAATCCTCAGGAGCTGAAGGGAACAGCACCTGGCCTGCCTTACTAAGAGTAACAGTCTCATTATAGACGCTGCACTGCGAGGTGAAACAGAGGAGGTTTCGTTACCTCAGCCCACCTCAGCTTAAAGGAACAGTGTATCAATTATAGAAGATAAACCCCAGAACCTGTGTCCAGCCAGCCTTGCTGGGACGTTGGGTCAATGGGAGCTGTGAGCAGCCTTAAAGCCCCTCACCCAGCCTGGTCAGGCACGCCAGAAGGTGGACATCCCCCGAGGGGTCCCAGACTG
>PVJC01016921.1:0-33138 GCA_004026665.1 Murina feae | reverse complement strand
GAGGACAAGAGTCTGAGAGATCAACATAGAGGGGGTGCCTGCTCCAAGCCTCCACAGTGTGCCTGGTGGCAGGTCCCCAGCAGGTAGACACACACAGGAGGACTGCTCCGAGCCTCAGATGCAGCTGGGGGCAGGTCCCCAGTGGCCACACACACACACACACACACACACAAAAGGCGCCTGGCAGACTGGGGCCATCGTAGGACATCCACTGAGGGGTCCCAGTCTGTGAGAGGGCACAGGCCGGGCTGAGGGACTCCCTCCTCCCCGAGTGCACAAATTTTTGTGCACCGGGCCCCTAGTGTATATATATATATATACATACACACACACACACACATGATGAACAGAATTTAAAAATTCAAAGTACATTTATATCATTACTAGGGGACTAGTGCACAAAAATGTGTGCACTGCAGGGGAGGGGGGGGGAGGCGGTGTGTTCCTCAGCCTGGCCTGTGCCCTCTCGCCTGTGTCTGGGACCCCTTGGGGGGGATGTCTACCTTCTGGCTTAGGCCCAATCTTGTCCATGATCACAGGCAGAGGGGTAGAAGCCACCTGTCCGTGATCTTAGGCGCCTGCGATCAACGGACAGGTGGTTTCTCCCCCACGCCTGCCATCATGGACAGGCGGCTTCTTCAACTCCCGGCAGAAGCTAGCTTCAGGCATTGGAGCCAGTCTTTTCTGTCTCCCCTGCCTTCTGAGTCTCCAACAGGCCCGGAGTGGCCAGAGCCGGAATGCTTGTGTGATAGCTGTGGCTGCAACACAAGTATCCCGGCTCTGGCCTCCGCCATCTTTGTTGCGTTAATTTGTGTATTTGCACCTGACTGGTTAGTGGGCATAGCTTGTGGGTGTAACAGAGTGAGGGTCAATTTGCATATTACTCTTTTATTAGATTAGATTCCTCCATATACTTTCGGAGGAAAAAGCCCCTTTAAAACTAATGTCAGAGTCAAATTTAAAATAACAGTATTCTCCAAATTTAACAGCAGAACCTAATGACTTTGTATACTAGAAACACCAATAAGAATGTCACTAAGAAATGGTCATCCTTTTTTTGTTTGCTTGTTTTGTTAATCCTCACCCAAGGATATTTTTTCCACCGATTTTTAGAGAGTGGAGAGAAGGGCCAACACTCTAACCATTGAGCCATCAGCCATGGTCACATTTTAACAATTGTAGATACAATGCACATCTGAATGTTAAATCTTAAATGCATGTAGATAAGAGGAGGAAAACATATATTGCTCTTGATTAACATCAGAACAGAGTATTGAATCAGAGGGTAAAATAATGAGAAGCAAAATACAGGCATTTTATTAGATAGCAATGAATTCATTTAGTGGCAAAATAAGACCAAAAAAAGTAATACTCTGAGATTGGTTATCTTCTTTTAAAACTGTATGGTTTAGGCTAGGATTTAGGGATATGGTGGTGAGAATAAAAAATTTAGTCACCCAAGTTGGTTATTTCCTACCTGCTTTACCAGACTTGGCTCTGAATGAATTTTAGTTATTTCCAAAAACTAAATCTCACAAAGGATGAAGAGATTTAATCAATGTGGATACTTAAAATAATACTGCAGCCTCTAAAGACAATTTAAAAGAAAAATTTCCCAAAAATGTTGAGCAATAGCAACATTGCTGGAGTAAGTAGACAGCTTCCCAAGGTGATTATTTTGAAGGGATAACTCCCATTGGTATGTGTTAAGTTCTCAAATGCTTGTTTAGAAAACAACAATAAAAACAACTGCTGAGAGAATATAGAGTGGTTACAAGCCAGCCATGGAGCTGGGAGGTTAGGGGAGGCGGAGGGGCGCGCAGTAGCCTAACTCCTTCCCGCTTTCTCTCCACTTCTCGCTTGCAGGCTTGTACTTAGTGCACCTCTCTACGGCCCACAAAAGCAAACTTTGCAAACCACAGGACGCATGTCATGCCCAGTTGTCTGGGGTACTCTGTGCCAGGAATAGGTTCGGAGCTATGGATACAAAGGGGGGTGGGGGGACGCAGCAACCACGCAAGCAGCCCATCCTCCATTTGAGAACCAACAACTGAGCGAGCAGACCACACCTGTATAAGGAGCAGTCGCCCTGTAAGCAACCTGCCCCTATCCAAACAGCTACAGCCTTATGAGCAACCTGCTCCATCTAAGAAAAACAACTGTTGAACTGTTTTGCCACCTCATCGTAAGAAATAAAAACAGGAAAATCAATAAAATGAAAATCATTCAAAGTTATATTTGTGTTCATTTAACAAAGAAAAGTGACAATGCATTACAGCTCTATAATGACAAGTAATCCTTGTAAGAACAGAGTTGAAGCTAAGAGGAAAGCTTGACTAACACATACCAATGGCAACACAGGCTCAAGTTTTAGATATGAGATTTTTGGCTTCATCAATACACTCAAATCTAAAACTTTTATGAGGAGGTTAAAAATGGTGTCTCATTTGTAGCAAATAAAGTATTATATAACCATGTGCCCTCTTTGTACATGTATTACATATTGTTACTTCCATTGTATTCTACTGAGTGAAAAAGAGTCACCTTTCTCAAAATAACTCAGGCTTTACTACACAACAATCTAACTGCTACAGATTGCCTTTGTAAATTTGGTAATACATAAAAAGAAGTTAGGCTATCCATGGATTCTTCCAAGTTCAAAATCCATCACCCTATCTAATAAAAGAGTAACATGCAAATTAACCATCACTTCGGGACAAAGATGGCAGTGCCCACAGCGCTGGGGGAGGATGCTGGTGGTGTCACCCTGGCAACATGAGCCCAGCAGACATTGCCTCGGCAAACCATGAGAAAATCTCGCCACCCTGGAGCAGGCAAACACCGCCAGCAGGCAGCCCCTGGAAGGGCCGTTGGCAAGCCACTATGGTGATTGGAGAGCAGGTGAGGCCTGCCTGCCTCCTGGTTGCCAGGGTGAGATCCGGGCGCAGGCAAGGCCAGCCTGCCTCCCGGTCTATGGGCAAATCTGGGTGCAGGCAAGGCTGGCCCAGCCGCAGAGCAGTGAGCAGGGCAGGGCCTGCCTGTCTCTCAGTCGCCAGAGTGAGATCCAGGAGCAGGCAAGGCCGGCCGGGAAGCAGCATCCAGCCCTGGCCACAGCTCAAGGAAGAGAACTACATGCAGGCACGGCCAGGAGCCTGAGATCA
This sequence comes from Murina feae, assembly GCA_004026665.1. Taxonomy (NCBI): domain Eukaryota; kingdom Metazoa; phylum Chordata; class Mammalia; order Chiroptera; family Vespertilionidae; genus Murina; species Murina feae. The sequence continues at coordinate 29,977 of PVJC01016921.1, read as the reverse complement.
ACACAGAGGGGGGCCTGCTCCAAGCCTCCGAGGTGTGCACTGTTCCGACCCTCAGATGCGGCTGGGGGCAGGCCTCCACTGTGCGTGCACGGTACCTGCCAGACTGGGGCTATCCTATCAGCAGGACATCCACTGAGAGGTCCCGGACTGTGAGAGGGCACAGGCTGGGCTGAGGGACCCTTTAAGTGCACAAATTTTTGTGCACCGGCCTCTAGAATATACACATTTATAATATTTGAACAATGCAGTATGCCATATTAAGGAAAAAATAATGTTGTCTCAGCAAATAACATCAACTTACTTTGAGCGCTGAATACTTCGAGGGGAAACAGGTTCATGACCTTGTGGTTTGTCAGCAGTTACAGGTTGCTGCTGTGTGGCTGATTGTGAAACTGGTCCTTGCTTAACAACAGGAGTAGTAACCTGAAATGTCAGAATCTGGTGAGAGAGACTTCTATCAAAATGGCGAATAGCATGGAAATGAAATGAAAGCAAAAGTTCTATCAATAAAACTTCCCAGTTACATTCATTCTTCAGTGATTTTTAAGATAATGAGTTGTCCTAAATTGTTTCATAATTAAGATTGACATTAGCGATCCTATATAATAAAGAGATATGCAAATTAACCATCACGCCCTCACACTACATAGACATCCCTATGTGGTCACAAGATGGCTAGTAGGGGAGGGCAGTTGTGGGCGATCAGGCCAGCAGAAGAGGGCAGTTAGGGGCGGTTGGGCTGGCAGGAGAGGGCAGTTAGGGGTGGCTGGGCTGGCAGGGGAGGGCAGTTGGGGGCGAGATCAGGCCGGCAGGGAAGGGCAATTGGGGGCTATCAGCCAGGGGAGCAGTTAGGTGTTGATCAGGCTGGCAGGCAGAAGCAGTTAGGGGCAATCAGGCAGGCAGGCAGGCAGGCAGGCGAGTGGTTGGGAGCCAGCAGTCCCGGATTGCGAGAAGGATGTTCAACTGCTGGTTTAGACATACACCGGCAGTTGGACATCCGCCAGATTGGAGAGGGTGCAGGCTGGGCTAAGGGATGACCCCCACCCTAGTGCACAAATTTCATGCACCGGGCCTCTAGGATATATAGATAAGAGTCCTCCTACCTATCCTCAGGGGATATGATCCAAGACCCCTGCCAATGGAGGCCTGAAAACCATAGATAGTACCATATCCTATATATAGCAGGTCCTCAAATAATGTAACTTTGTTCAATGTAATTTCATTATAAAGTTGACAGAAATTTAACTCTGGTTTTATATCAATTAGCCTATGGTAAAAGTAATTTCATTAAATGTTGCTTTGCTTAAAGTTACAGAACCAATTGACTATGTTAAGCAAGGAGTTAGTACTGTTTATACTGCTTTTTCCTATATGTGCATATCTATGATAAAATTTAATTTATAAATTAAGCATGATAAGAGATAAACAACTAATAAAATAATTATAATAATATACTATAATAAAAGTTATCTGAATGTACTCTCTCTCTTATAACTGAGATGACTACTAAGTGATTAAATGGCCAGGTAATTTATACAGCATGAATATACTGGACAAAGGGATGATTTAAGTTCAGGTGGGATGGAGTGGGATAAAGAAAGATTTCTTTAGGGCACTCAGAATGGGATGCAATTTAACTTATGAAATGTTTATTCCTGGAATTTTCCACTTAATATTTTTGTTTTTATTTTTTATTTATTTTAGAGAGAGAAGAAAGGAGTGAAGAGAGAGAAGGGAGAGATAGGGAAGGAGGGAGAGGAGAAGGGAGGGAAACATTAACTTGTTGTTTGTTCCACTTATTTATACACTCGCTGGTTGGTTCTTGTATGTGCTCTGATCAGGGATCAAACCTACAACCCTGGCATGTCCGGATGACACTCTAACCAAGTGAACTACCCAGCCAAGGCTCTATTTAATATATGTTGAACAGCAGCTGACTGTGGATAATGGAGGGGAGACTTAACTACTTAGTTGTGTAAAACACTGTCATTTAGGCCTCCAAATTCACATAACCCTCCAAATCTGGGTAATAATCTTAAACACCACAAAATCTAGAGGCTGAAAAATGCAGAATAAGTTTCCAAAGGTCATATAGTTAGAAGAGGTCAAGGTTTGAGACCTGAATCTAATTTCTTTATACAGTAAAATGGTCATAAAATTACTTTCGTAGTATACCAGCATAAGAAACGAGTTCTCCTAATTTTGAGCCCAGTTTTCTTTTCAAGACACTATAATACCTCTTCTGATTTACAGTTATGTGCCTTGCATAACCTTTTGGTCAAGGAAGGTGCATATACTATAGAAGTCCCATAAGATAATAATAGATCTGAAAAATTCCTAATGCCTAAGTGACATTTTAGTTTCTCAGTGACGTCGTGTCCATCTTAACATCATAGCATAACACATTATATAAATATGAAGAGTAGAACTGTCTAGAGTATTAAGTACAATAATATTTTATACAGGTTTTGTAGCCTAAGAGTTGTAGAGGATCAGAATTTGTCACATTAAAATATGTCTATTTGGAATGAGGCTTACTTTTAGGCTAATTAATTTTAACGAACAGAAGACATGAGAGAAGCTCTGAAAACCAAATAGAAGTTACCCTTTGTAAAAGGCATTTATATTTCCAAGGCTGTCTGCCTCAGTGTGCCAAGAGGGGGATGACCATATGCACAGAAACGCTTATCAATGCAACAGAACTTAGATCTGCATAACAACCTTATCCTTTTACTGTGCTTTTTTTTGGTAACACCCCATAACTCACTCCCCTTACATACAACATCTTTTTTAATCTTCAGCTGAAGATGGTATATAAGGTAGTGGCTTTAAACATTTTGACAAATTACTCAGTTTTCCTGGGTCTTTCCCAGGTATACAGGACATATACATGCTATTGAACTTTTGTTTGTTAATCTGTTGTGTTTTTTTAAAATTATTAATCTGTTGTGTTTTTTTTTGTGTGTGTCTTAAAATATACTTTATTGATTTTTATTAATCTGTTGTGTTTTTTTTTTGTGTGTGTGTGTGTGTGTGTCTTAAAATATATTTGATTTTTTTACAGAGAGGAAAGGAGAGGGACAGAAAGTCAGAAACATTGATGAGAGAGAAACATAGATCAGCTGCCTCCTGCACGCCTTCCACTGGGGATGTGCCTGCAACCAAGGTACATGCCCTTGATCAGAATCGAACCTGGGACCTTTCAGTCTGCAGGCTGATGCTTTATCCACTGAGCCAAACCAGTTAGGGCATTAATCTGTTTTTTATTATAGGACATCTCAGTCAAGAAGCCATTAGAGTATTGGGCAAATTATTTGTCCTCCCCTACAGAGCAAGAGGCAATACCATAGAGCCTATGTGTATAGTTGGCCACACCAACTAGGTTTGTGTAGGTATACCCTCTCATGTTTGCACAATGAAATCACCTTATGAGCTATCTCCAAGAACCCATTCCCACTTTTAAGTGGTGCATAACTGTACTATTACTTCCACATCAACAAAAATATTACTATACCATATAAATACAGTTCCTTAAATTTCAGCCACATATAGCGACAACGTATTTATTGGTCTAACAGAGAATGAGCTATGGCCCATACAAAATTCAACTTGAGTCAAAGAAATGTTATCCTATAGACAGACCAAGAGGTACATAGTTGCCAGTAGGGATGCATATACTCTTCATGCTCAGATGCCACTGTCAGGGAAACAAGGCAGTTTTAAATATATGCCTCAGTTGGTGAGATTGTGGAGAAAAGGGAACACTAGTTTACTGCTGGTGGGAATGCAAATTGGTGCAGCCACTATAGAAAACAGTATAGTTTCCTCAAAAAATGATAAATGGAACTTTAAAAAAAATATATATATTTGATTTCAGAGAGGAAGTAGAGAGATAGAAACATCAATGATGAGAGAGAAACATAGATTGGCTGCCTCCTGCATGCCCCCTACTGGGGATCGAGCCTGCAAACCAGGCATGTGCCCTTGGCTGGAATCTAACCTGGGACCCTTCAGTCTGCAGGCTGACGCTCCATCCACTGAGCCAAGCCAGCTAGGGTGATAAATGGAACTTTTGTTTGACCCAGCAATCCCACTTCTAGGAATATATCCTAAAAACTTCAAAACATCAATATGCACCCCTATATTCATAGAAGCGTTATTTATAATAGCTAAGATTTGGAAACTGCCCTAGTGCCCAGTAATAGATAAATGGATAAAAAAAGCTGTGGAACATTTACACTATGGAATACTATGCAGTTGTATAAAAGAGGGATTTCTTACCCTTTGGGAAAGCATGGATGGACCTGGAAAATATTATGCTAAGTAAAATAAGCCATACTGAGAAAGACAAATATCACATGATCTCACTTATTTGTGGAATCTAATGAACAAAATGAATTGACCAACAAAGTAAGACCCGAAGGCATGGAACAGACTGACATACCTCAATGTGGGGTTGGGGGATGAGAAGAGCTAAACCCAAGAATTTATATACTTACTAGAGGCTCAATGCATGAAATTTGTGCAGTGGGAGGGGAGGGGGATGTCCCTCAGCCCAGCCTGCACCCTCTCCAATCCTGGACATTCCTCTTGCAATCCAGGACTGCTGGCTCCTAACTGCCTCTACCTGCCTCCTTGATCGCCCCTAATCTCTCTGCTTGCCTGCCTGATAGCCCCTAACTGCCCTCCCTTGCCGGCCTAGTTGCCCCTAACTGCCTCTGCATTGGCACCGCCACCGTGGCTTTGTCAGGAAGGTCATCTGGTCTAATTAGCACATTACCCTTTGATTAGTATAGATATGTATGGCCCATGGATTTGAGCAATAGGGTAGTGAAGACCTGGGGGTGGAGGTGGGGGTGAGGTAGGGGAGGGGTGGGGAGGAGGGGCTAGGCTCAGGGGGGGTAGGGAGGAGTATAACAGGAGATATCTGTAACATTATCAACAATAAAAAAATATATTTAAAAATGGGAAGAAAAAAAAATAAGCCCCAAATTAAGGTACAAAAGCAAATGGAGTCACTTGTAATTAAGTCACAACTTCTAGCAATCGAGTTTTTCATTTGGATTTTTTTTAATGATTAGTATACTCCCAAACAAATCAGGATGACCCTGCTACTTCTGAATATAAAAGAACTTCTTTTATAAAGAACACTGGAGGCCCAGTGCATGGATTCGTGCACCAGTAGGGGGGGTCCCTTGGCCTGGCCTGCAGGGATTGGGCCAAAACCGGCTCTCTGACATTGCATGAGAGATTGTGGGAGGCCCCTGCCAGGAAAGGTGCCATGGCTCTCTTTTAAGTCATGTTGACTAAACTCAAGGCCTGGGCAGAGCCCTACCTTGGGAGCATTTCTGGCCAAAAGGTGAGAATGCCTTTAGTTCAACTCTTTAAAGTCTAGGTGTTGGGAATGGGTTTTTATTATGTAAATCCAAATCCAGTCAAGTACCAGGAATGCCTCCCTTATCTTGAGTTTGTGCAGAATTTGATATTTTGGGGAATTTGGACTATAAAATATACACGCTGCTTTGGTTTTGGGTTTCTCTGCCTCTGTCAGAAGAGGACAGAAGCCCACTCAGACCCAGCTTTTTTTCTATTTCTGCACCTGTCTTTCATTTTCTCAGTCACAAGACACCTCCACTGAAAAGAACCGGTTCCTGATCTCTTCCCCTGTATGGGATGCGGAGAAAGGGAGTCCAGCCCCGACACACTGGATTGTGAGAGCGCTCAGACCAGACCAAGGTACCCCATCAGTGCACAATCGGGCCAGGAAGGGGCAACAGGAAGGCTCCAGGGCATGTCCTGCCCTTCTCGCTCAGTCCCAATCTGCTAGAATCCAACAGCAAGCTAACCTAATGGTCAGAGCGTCTGTCCCTGGTGGTCAGTGTGCATCATAGCGACTGGTCAAACAGTCAAACACTTAGCATATTAGGCCTATGTGTGTGTATGTGTCTCTGTGTGTAGATTTTCTTAAGACCTATGAAATACTGAATGTCCACTTATTTTTAAAAACAACTTGAAAAAGTTTTGAATGTAAAAATCTGATATAAGGGATCTGAAATGCTAATTTTGACACTTGTCTGTTTTAGTCGTCATTAGTTGTACCCTTAAGATATCATCCTGGGATAAGTTTTAAGAATTAAGGAAAGACCTAAAATCTGGCCTACTATCAATTTCTTGAAATTGATGTTTCAATGCACTTTTATGTTTAGGCTTTGCTAACAATTTTATTTGAACAAAGAATTCTTTGGCATGAAATTTTAAACAGCCCATTGTTTTTACAACAACTAAAAATAATGTTCTCCTACATTAAAAGTAAAAAAAGTCACAACTTATATATACAGACTTCCAGCTCGCTCAGTGTTTTCCTGGTGGTATGCTACAAAGCAAAGCATTAGTGTGACTGGGATTTGCTTATGAATTTGTGGGCAAGATGATATAGTACAATATTTAACTGCAGCATTGTAGAGTCCTGTTCATAGTTCAATAAGAACAGACCAGAAATTTTGTAACTGCTCTAAAGATCCACCCATGTATGATTTTTCCTGGACCAACACAGGCAGTATAATTTAGTAAAATGGCTGCAGTATTCAAAAAAGACCTAGGTCTCAAATTATGACTGTGCAACAAAAACTAGATTTAACCAAAGGCTTAATTTTCTTATCTTTTAATTGAGGCAAATACTTGATTCTCATGATGTGAAAGTTAAGCATAAGTACAAAAGCGCTTAGCACAGAAACGGACTCATGTCTGGAATAAAAGTATGGGAGAAAAGACATGGAAAACATGTTTTTAGAGTTTGAAAATTCTACAAATATTAAGAGTCAATTCTTAGTATACCCTTCTTTATCCTGCTCTCCATGTCACGAATCCCAAAACCAATAAAGAGAAGTATCAGTGCATAAAAGCAGCAGATGCAACTTCCTTCTCCCTCCTTCAATTAACTGAGAGATTATAATCTGCATCTATTTGTACTTACCTGTCATTCAGTCCATTTCATTCTCCCAGTGCTTTTTTTATAATATAGATTCTAAAACATTATTAAATTTGTTTTTCCAAAAGTTTCTTTTCTAAATTTCCCTCAAAGGCGACATACCTTTGGTTGTGATGAAACAGGAGGAGTACTAATCAAAGGTTTGATAGGGACTGTGTTAGTTTGAGGTGTGCTTATTCTTGGAGACACATAGGATCTTGGGGATGATGCATCAGATGTTAAGGACATTGGAGACTGATTAGATGGCTGGGCTGCAAAAGAATGAAGCAGTTAAGTTTAAATAAATAAAAAACATGTTTGGAAGGGAACTTTGTATCTCTCTACACCCCCCATACTCCCCCAGAAAATACTCATCTGAAAAAGTCAGAATGTGAGATACTCACTGGGCCACACTGACTAAATGAGCTGTGTGTTACAGATTAAGCACACACCCAGTGTGGCCCTCTCTATCTCAGGCTAGAGTAAGAAGGTTGGACCTATTCTCACATGGAAGGTATCCTCACCATTCTTATTTCTTCTTTAGGCTTAGTTTTCCCTTATACCCCTGCCTCATGAGGCTAACTAGAGGGCTATCAAAATTCTTTCCACTATTATACTTCAATTTTAGACCACTTATTCTTGCTTAATTTACTAGCTTTTTGAATCTGGCATGAGAGAGAAGTCAAAGTGACCCTTTTATTTATCTTTTGTTCCTGTATTTATCTCTTTCTATTAAAAAACTTCACCAAGACCCTAGCCAGTTTGGCTCAGTGGCTAGAGCATTGGCCTGAGGACTGAAAGGTCCCAGGTTCAAATCCAGTCTAGGGCACGTACTTCAATTAGAGGCTTCTCCATGGTCAGGGTGTATGGAGGAGGCAACCAATCAATATGTTTCTCACATTCATGTTTCTGTCTTTCCCTTTTTCTTCTACTCTCTCTAAAAATTAATGAAAAAGTATCCTTGGGTAAGGATTTAAAAATAAAAATTTAAAAAAAATTCATGGGGAAGAAGGATAACTACTTAAAGGCAGGACTTGAGCACTTCTGTATCCATAGCAGAAATCTTCTAACAGGCACCCGAACTAAACTTCAACTTTTAAGATACATTCAACATTTCACAAAAATTGAGGGCATATGATAATTTACTTTCAAGTTTGGAATAAAAATATCTCATCAGCAACATAAATTCAGCATGAAATATACACTATTTCATAGATTTGATAGCAATTATTATAAGATGTCAAATCTTGCTTAATCTAAAAGAGGAAATAAAATACTACTCTATAGTATAGTGATAGGAAAAAGTCAAGTATAAAATAAAATCATTATTGTAGCAAATCAGCTCAAAGACTAAAAAAAATGCTAATAATCCCAAGGGAAGATACAGTGCTAAAAATATCTAAGAATATGAATACCTTGTGTAGAGAGTTGAGCAGCTTGAGAAATCAGAGAAGTTATATTGAAAGCTGATGGTCCAGCAGTAAGAAATTTATGAATTATAGACTGCAACGATGCTTGTGTCACAGCTGCTGTAAGAACTAAAAACATATTGTCTCATAAATTCAAATAATACAGAGGCAAATGCAGCAATAACAACTTGAAAATTAAAGAACCCAGAAAAAACTGGAATGTTTCAAATTAGAACTCTCAAAATAAAAGTCTGTTACATAGGAGTAATATAATAGGTCTAGAGATAAGAAATGATCTGAGGCAGAGAACAAGAAATTTAATCAGCCTATAATAAAGGAAGAATAGTTTCCTTCACATTAAAATTCAGATATTCAGTTCAAGAAAATTCTTCTATGACACTTTTAAAAAAACAGTAAAATGAGTATTCGTTGGAATTTCTGATCACACTGTAACAGTATCCACATATAGGTAAAGTATGATTATGTTACTTAGAATTAACTGGATAAATGTTAACTATTTACTGAAATTGCTTTTTCAGACAAACTTGATCACTAAAACCCTACATCAATACCTATTCTAACTATCTTTTAAAAGTGATTATTAAAAGGATATTAAAAAAATGGGCACTTATGTACTGGCTGGTTTGGCTCATTGGATAGAGTCCTGGATTCAACTGATGTCAAGGAGATATAACTCGGTTGCAAGCTCGAATCCCAGCCCTGGTTGGGAAGCATGCGGGAGGCAACCAATCGATGTGTCCCTCTCACATTGATGTTTCTCTCTCTCTGTCTCTCACCCTCCTGTTCACTCTCCCTAAAAATCAATGGAAAAATATCCTTCAGTGAGGATTAAAAACAAAACACCTGGGCAGTTAGGAAAGCCATGTTTTCCAAAGTGTAAGAGCTTTTATTATCGACATTTTCTAATGCCATAATTTTTTCAAACTGTTTAAAAGCCCCACTTTGTCTACTAAAAATGTCACCTATCAAACAAGAGAATGGCATGGTTACCTTAAAGAATAAAATGAAAATACAGAAAAGTTGAGGACAATAAGAACATAAATCAACAACTATCCTTAGATAGCTCCATTTTTAAGATACAGAAAAAATTTAACCATTTAACATTAGTGTTACATATTTTATGTCAAATGTACAGAAATATAAAATTCTGCAATGCTCTTAAGGACTTAATGCTTGAATCTGGACTAGTTTACAAATTAAAAAGTACATACACTTTTATTCAGACTTCTTTGAGATCACTGCTGAAAAACTTTAGCATATTGAAAAAAAGTTGTAATTAACAATGCAATTAACTAGGAACAAGAGCAAAATGTTATTACCTCCCTTTACAAAACTTCAAGTACTATAAGAAGGAATTCTTACCTTTTAAGTAATTAGCATATTAAACATTCCAAATAATTATTTACCCACTAGAGGCCCAGTGCATAAATTCGTGCACTGGGTGTGTGTGTGTGTGTGTGTGTGTGTGTGTGTGTGTTGTGTTTGTGGTGGTGGAGGGGGACCTATCACCCTGGCCTGCGCTCTCTCGAAGTCCAGGAGTTCCCAGGGGATGTCCAAATGATGGCTTAGGCCCAGTGAGGAGCGGACCTAAGCTAACATTTGGACATCCTTAATGCTGCTGCAGAGGTGGAAGAGGCTCCCGCTATTGCCGCTGTGCTCGCCAGCCATGAGCCTGGCTTCTGCCTGAGTGGCTTCCTCTGTGGAAGAGCACTGATCACCAAGGGGCAGCTCCTGCATCGAGCGTCTGCCCCCTGGTGGTCACTGCGCATCAATCATAGTGACCAGTCCCATTTGGTCAATTTGCATATTAACCTTTTATTATATAGGATGTATAGGAGGGGTTTTTGGGGTTTTTTTTGTTTTGTGTTTTTTTTTTTTAAAAACAAGAAATCAAGTACCCTATATATAAAAGCCTGATATGTGAAGTGGTCGTCTGTTCAACCAATCAAATGTAATTGCTAATGATATGCTAAGGCTGCTCAACCACTCGCTATGATGTACACTGACCACCAAGGGGCAGTCAGTCGACCAGTAAGTTAGCTTGCTGTTGGGGTCCGGCTGACCGGGACTAAGCAAGATGGGCCGGACATGCCCTGGAGCCCTCCCGCGGTACCTCCTCCCCAGCCTTCATCATGCACCTGTGGGGTCCCTCAGCCTGGCCTATGCCCTCTTGAAATCCAGGACCCCTCAAGAGATGTCAAAGAGCTGGTTTTGGCCCCATCCCGTAGGCTAGGCTGAGTGACCCACTGGCACACAAATTCATGCACCAGGCCTCTATCTTTAATATAATTTTAGGATTTGCTCTTTAGTTTTTTTTTACTTAAAAAAATTCACCATATACATTAAGAAGACAGAACAACTTATGTCTAGGAACTACTAGGTATATGGTAGGTTAAGTCTTGAAAAATACACAGAAAATCCAATTGCTAACTCAATTACAATACCAAAGACATTGAACTATGGCAGATAAAAATTCCAAATAACAAGGTGCAAATGTTAATTCAAAATGAAATAAAGACCATTCCTAAAACGGGGATTTTACTAATGATATAATTTTACACAATGCAAGTGCATTTTCAAAATTAGCAAGAAAATTTACCTTCATTTATTTTCGATATGTCCACATTAGAATTATTAAGCTGCAGTGTAGCTTGCAAAGCAGGGAGCAACTGTCTAAGAAGATTTGGATCCTGAAGTAATGGAGGTATTGGTGACTGTGGAACAGGAGAAACAGGGATTGCTGAAGCAGATGTTGGAGGTGCAGATGTGGGATTCAGTCCAGAAGATGATGTGGAAGGAGTTGTGCAAGAATGTGATACAGATTTGTCTCCTGATGTAGATTCTAAATAAACAGGAGATAATAAGACTGAAAGAATTACTTGAATAGAGGAAACTGGAACTGATATCAAATAACTTCCATGTGCCAGGCATCCAACCCAAGTAATGTCATTTAATCTTTACAAGTCAGCACATAGAAAAAGGCTCAGTAGACATGACTGACTAGAATAATGAGGTAGGCATTTTTATGTTCTGGTTTCAGTGGTGAAAAAAACTGAAAGATTATATAACTTGCTTCAAGTCACAAAACCTGATTCAACCATACTGGTCTGATTCTAGAAGTACCACACTGTTGATTAGTAATGCTGTCCCAAACACGTTTGTATATTAACTACTCATTCATGGAAACTTCCATTAGGATAAAGGAACAATACAATTCTCCAGGACTTAATGTTATATGTCTGATAAAATAATTAAAGGTGAAAATATCTATGACCAAAGTAACAACCTACCTAAATATAACAATGGTCTTAATACAAATCAGGACAGGTACCATGGTGAGCAACCCCAGAATGGGCTAAGATTATGATAAAGAACACAACTTGTGGCTCCTCTTGCCAGATATAAAAACTTACATTTAAAACAAAATCAAATTAAGGTTAATTTAAACTTCTGCATGTATATTTAAGTATTTAAAACTAGTAAAGAAAGCATAGGAAGACATACTTGACAACAGGATGCAGAAATTTACAAAAAGCAAAAACAATTACATCAAAAGTACTAGTAACCAAAATATTTTAAGGAACTACTATAGATCAAAAAGGACAAAGTACACAATATAAAATCAAACAAAAGACACGAAATTACATTTCACAGAAGAAACAACTTGAATAGCTTTATTAAAAAAACAGCAAAGACGCTGAACTTCATTAATAATCAGGAAAATGAAAATTAAAAGCAACAGGGTATCCTTTTACGTTCACCACATTGACAAAAATTTAAAAGCCTGACAAATGTTGGCAAAGAGTAACAGGAACACTTCAGATTTCTGGTGGAAGCTCAACTGACATAACCACATTGGAAAATAACAATTATGCATTATCTAGAAAAACTGGAGCTGTACACACACTTTGTGACCCACCAATCCCTCATAGGTATATACCTTAGTTTATAAGCTCTGTAAACCAGGAGAAACATTCAACAATTTTTAAAAAATATATTTTTATTTATTTCAGAGAGGAAGGGAAAGGGGGAGAGAGAGAAAAACATCATTGATGATAATCACTGATCAGCTGCATACCAGGGAGCCTGCAACCCAGGCATGTATCCTGTCTAGGAATCAAACTATGACCTCCTGTTTCACAGGTCAACACTCAACCACTGAGCCATTACCGGCTGGGCACATTCAACAATTTTTATCACAGTGTCATGTTTATTTTATTTTTTTAAACATATTTTTATTGATTTCAAAGAGGAAGGGAGAGGAAGAGAGAGACACACATGCCCTTGACCAGAATCAAACCTGGGACCCTTCAGTCGCAGTCTGATGCTCTATCCACTGAGCCAAACAAGCTAGGGCTGTTTGTTTTAGTACAAAACTAGAAATAAATAAAATGTCCACCAACAGGAAAATGAACACAAACTGGTATTTTCATGGAATTTTACTAATATTGTGACTTTCATGGACAAAAAAAAGCATTAGAAACAGAGAACTTGTGGGTAACATTAGGACTGGACTATTCAAGATGTTCATCGTCTCTTACAATATTGGTCTAAAGACTAACTATGGAAAATTTACACTCCTTTTCACTGCCATCATTGGTCACACACACTCAGGGAAGGGCCTGTCCCAGTCTGTTCTGCCCTACCACCACCGCATTGCCACCTGGCTGAAATTAATGCCTAACAATGTGAAGGAGCAGATCTACAAACTGGCCATGGAAAGGCCTGATTCCCTCAGAAATCAGTGTGATCCTCAGAAACTCACCAAGACATTGCACAGGTACGTTTTGTGACAGGCAATGAGATCTTGGAAATTCTTTAAGTCCAAAGGACTTGCTCCTGATCTTCCTGAGGATCTCTACCATTTAATTAAGAAGGTTGTTGCTGTTGGAAAACATCTTGAGAGGAATAGAAAGGATAAAGATGCTAAATTCCATCTGATTCTGATTGAGAGCAGTAGTCACGGTTTGACTCAATATTATAAGACCAAATGAGTCCTCCTCCCAATTGGAAATATGAGTCATCCACAACCGCTACTCTGAATGCATAAAATGTCTATGTACTCAAGCAATAATATCACTCTTTAAAAAATATATATTTTTATTGATTTCAGAGAGGAAGGGAGGAGAGACAGAAACATCAATGATGAGAGAGAATCATAAATTGGCTGCCTTTTGGATACCCCACACTGGGATGGAGCCTGCAACCTAGGCATGTGCCCTGATCAGGAATCAAATCATGACCTCCTGGTTCATAGGTCAATGCTCAACCACTGACCCATGATAGCCCGGCAATAAAATCACTATTTAGGAAACAGAAATTGCTAAAGCATCTTTAATTTCCCATACATACACATTTTTTGAAGATTTAAGTTTATACACATATATGTATTATATTACTGATTTAAGACTGTTACTATGATATATAGATTTCAGGCACACAGTATTTGAATGTTTACACTGTTACCAATAATTAAATCTTCATTTCGAATTCTAGGAACTGAACATTTCTTTTCATAGCTCCAAAAAAATGGGCTCTTTATTACTAACAAGCTTATTGAAAACTAGTGGCCCAGTGCATGAAATTCATGCACTTGGGGGGCTCCTTGATGGATTGCCCCAAAGAGGTAGGCCGGAGCCAGGGGTTCCACCTCTGCTGCATGGAGCTGCCAGGACCCGCCTCCACGCTGCAAACGCAGTGTCAAGTCCTCACCCACCCACATGCACCTTGCCGCACACGCAGCCCTCCCCACCCGCACACACCAGCTGTGCATGCAGCCTCCTGGTGATGGATTATCATGGCATGAGGGCATGACAACCACATAGGCTTTTATTAGTATAGATGGACTCCTCTACCAGCCTTTTTATGATACTACTGCAATTGTCAAAAGAACTAGGAGCAATAGCTCCCTAAAATATAAACCTCAGGATGTATTGATCAATTATGATCAAGTTAAAGGTATAAGACATTTTAATTTTTGAAGAGAAACATTTTAAAGAAGTGTGTAAGTCTAGCCGACTGCCTATGACGTTAAGCTTGACTGCTTTGGTTTCCAACAGGTAGGCAAAAGAAGGTTTATAGTTGCAAGTACATGAAGTTTATTCTTGTATTGTTATTTATTACTAGAGGCCTGGTGCATGGACTTGTGCACAATGAAAGTAAATTAATTAGAAGGTGGCTGGCAGGGTGGGACTGGGTGAGACGGGCCAGACATGCCCTAGGGCCAACCTCCTGCGACCACTCCTCAGCCAGCTGCACTTGGGGTGACGCCAGGGCTTGAAGGAGTGAGTGGGGTCCCTCCAACAGGTGGGGTCCCTCAGCCTGGCTTGAGGGGACTGGGCAAACCCGGCTGTCCAATATCCCTGAGGGGTTCTGGAGTATGAGAGGGGGTAACTCTGTGAAGTTGCTGTTGTTCGGCAGCTTCTGCACTGAGTATCTGCCTCCAGTGGTCAGGGCGCATCATAGCTACCAGCCAGTCAGCCTGTCACTTAGGCTTTTATATATATAGATAGATTGTATTATTTTCCATACAAACAACCATAAACCTGCTTTTTCGCATGCTTGTAGATTAAGCATAAAGAAATTTGATTTTCTTTTTGAAAACCAGCCATCAGTTACTACATTTTATGGGGCAATGGTAGACCACAGTAGCACTTTTCTCCAAATCATCTTAAGGTTCAATTTAGTAAATATACAGCTTAGAGGCATCTTGATTAATGTTTGGAACAAAACAAGCTCTATATTTTTACTTCCTGCACGAACTTTCTTCACTTCCTGCACAAATTAGTAACTATCCCTTCTGAAATGATCCTTACTCTTCTTATTATTTCTACTGTGATTTTCTTTTGCTTTCAAGTGACAGGAGTTGGAAAAAGTGTGAGTTGTTTTCAAATTTATTTTGGTGCTGCTAAATCTATCCAGATTTGATAAATTAACAAAGGTTTGAAAATTCTTCAGTGTTGTTCTTCAATCCAAAATAGTAGAAAATTAATACATATCACACATTAAAAAATTAACAAAAAATAAACATCCTTAATTTCTAATTTTTTATTTACCCTGAGGATAATACCTTTCATAGTTTTATGAGAAAAGATTATTGATAAATAGTATGAAAACCAGTTACAGAATCCTTGAGCAAATGACATGTCTAAAGGCAAGAATATCTCTATTAAAAAGTTTTAATGAATAATCATCCTTCCCATTAAATAAAAACTATGGAACCAGCAAGTAACTATATGAATATAAGACAGCATCTTCTAAGACCTACTGCATAGGTCTACTTCTGTGGCCACTCCGTTTACCTTTCAAACTTATCTATGCTAAAAAATCATAAGAAACTTGTTAATGAAGGTCATTAAACTCTTCTAACTCTGGCACTTATGTGACCAAAGCAAAGAACAAGGACCCTTGTTTCTTGCCTATTTTGTCATTTCACAAATCTGGAAGGGAGGGTGGAGTTAGGGCCAGTTTACACAATGGACCAGGGGGTGCCAACTGACAAAAATCAGTTTTAGATATTTTAGTACATCAGTTTGTTACTTTATTATATGGTTGTCCAATATTAATCTTGCCAATACTCAAATGTTATCCTAACAGATATAAATCTGAAAGGTGGTATCTGACTTCCCTCTTGTTTCACCCTACCCAACATAAGAATTATTCTCTACAAAATCGTAGTTTCACAGCTTTTTCACACTTGTTCCTTCAAGCAAAGGTAGATTTTGATTTATCTTTTTCTCAAGAGACACACTGGCATTAAAGGAATCTAAATCTACTGCTGTTTCATTTAATTAGATGCACAACACATATAACACTCTTCCTCCAAATACATTTAAAAAAAAATATTTTATTGACTTTTTTTACAGAGAGGAAGGGAGAGAGAGCGAGCTAGAAATATCGATGAGAGAGAAACATCGATGAGCTGCCTCCTGCACACCTCTTACTGGGGATGTGCCTGCAACCAAGGTACATGCCCTTGACTGGAATCGAATCCAGACCCTGAAGTCCACAGGCCGACGCTCTATCCACCGAGCCAAACCAGTTAGGGCCCAAATACATTTTTAAAATCATGACCAATGCCCAGGTGTTTCCCCCAATCCTCAACACACTCATTACCATTCTTACAGTTATTTCTCCCTCTACAACAAATATTTACTGTCTACATTGTCAAGCAATATGGATAGATCAATGGTTAAGAAAGATCCTGCTCTTATATTATTTAATATAGCTTAGCTACCCTATTACCACTTAAGATCAAGAAACCACTTTTATTTGAACCATCAACCTCTTCATATAAATTGTTAAGGAAAATCCAAACAAGAAAATCATTATATATTGATAAGAAGAGTCAATAGGAAGCTTAATTTAAATAACAATGTCTTCACTGAGAAAAAAAAATTTCAAATTAATGGGTGCTTCACAAATTTAGACCAAGTGAAAAGCAATCTAAAAATATCCAATTTCTTATTTAAGGAAACAATATTGTCTTTAGTTCACATGCCAGGAGAAGTGCTTGGAAAGACTATACAATTTTACCTAAATACATAGGCAATGAATCTTTTATTATGGTTTTATGAAAACAACATGAATTTTGGAGAAGCTACCACTAACACCTGGTGTTCATACTGTGGCAATGTTCAGGCTCTTCATATCTAATAAGAGAAAATATTTTCTCCCTCAAGATGTTGTTTTAAGGAATAAATTAAAATGCATATAAAAGACTTAGCACCAAATGTGGTACACTGTTAATTTTTAATTGTTAAGTTTGTCAGAAATGGTGCTTGAAGCATGGGTAGTTAGTGAACGAAGTACAAATGTAGTAAAACATAATATCTAACTCTAAAAAGGATATAGTCTAATTGAAGGAACTAAAATTACGTGATAAATGCTATAATAAACAAATGTACGAAGTGTTTGTGAAACACAGATTGGGAGAGGTTAACTAATGCTGAGAACCAAAGGACATGAGAGCTAGCTCTTAAACAAAAGGTACTGAGTTCAACAGAATGGGAATAAAAGAAATATGTTTTTCTTCTGAGCAAAGGCTCAAAACATGAAAGAACATAACATGCCCTAAGAAATGTACAAATTTGCAACAGATGAAATACAGGAAATGTAAGAGTGGACCGCTGGAGGTCAAGCCAGTTTAAGACCGACTGCAACCAGACTGTCAAGTACTTATTTTAACCTTACTATGAAGTATGAACTTTATCCTTTGGATAATGGGAAACAATTAGAAAATTTAAAACCAGGAAGTGATACAATCCAAACTAAATTTTATAATGATGCTACCGTAAGTGGAAAAATTGGGTAAAAGCAAGCAGAGCAGTAATCAGGTTAGTTCAGGAGAGATGACCCGAGTTTCAATAATGGCAGTTGCATAAACAAGAAGAAGAATATATGCAAATATGAGATAGGAGGAAGAATCCAAGATTTATTGAGGGATGGGTAGGAGGAGCTGTATTAGAAATATTGAAGAACAAGGAATAGTTGAGGGGAAGTGTTACTTATTGAGAACCTAAGAATAAATTGTGGGAAAGAGAGCAATTTGGGACACACTGTATTCTGAGATGTAACAAATACCAAGTGTGTAGAGAAGGAAAGTATTATGTGAGTTAAGAATGAATGCCTAGCAAAAGAATTATGTTGAGCAAGCACACACACACACACACACACACACACACACACTCTGAATCTTACTGTTATTTTTAAGAGGCAGAAGATTATAGAAAAAGGAAATTTAAGAGTAGCAGTATCTCAGAAGACAGGGAAGAAAGGAATTTCAAAAGGGAGGTAAAAACTAAAAAGTGTTAAAATGAACAAGAGATAGCCCTGGCTGGTGTGGCTCAGGTGGCTGGAGTTTCGTCCAAAGCACCGAAGTGTCGTGGGTTTGATTTCCAGTCAGGGCACATACCCAGGTTGCAGCTTCTATCCCCAGTCAGGTCAGGTCTGAGGCAACTGATACATGTGTCTCTTTTTCATCAATGTTTTTCTCACTCTCCCTTCCCCTCTCTAAAATCAAAAACATGTCCTTGGGTGAAGATTAAAATAAATAAACGAACTGTATGGAAGGTAATATGAGATAGACTTTTTAAGAATGGAAAAACTATAACTTTCATTAGAAAGTGCTTTCAGTTTTCATCTTTCAAGAATTCTCTCTGTATATTTAATTCTTCATCAGGATAAATATGACTTGCATACCTACCCTTGGCCCTCAAGTTGGGGTCTAGAAGGGGAAAAGATTATGCATTGGGTAGGAGTCAGGGAGACATAAGCTCAGATGGTCCAGCCTAAGGTCCATGTGTGACTGGATTTCATCTGTAAAACCCAAAAGACACTTAAAAGTTCCTTGATATTTATTAATACTAATCAGCTAATTTGCCTCTTAATAGGTCTACCCACAATTAATTATTGCCTCTTCACTTCCTTAGTTTCTTTTCTTTTTTTGAAGTCTCCACCCAAGGATATTTTTTCCATTGATTTTTAGAGAGATTGGAAGAAAGAGAGGGGGAGAAGAACGAAGGAACAGGGTAAGGGAGGAGTGGAAGAGAGAGAACATCAATGTGAAAGAGACATACATCAATTGGTTGCCTGCCTCCCACACAATAGGATCGGGGATAGAATTTGCAACCGAGGTACATGCTCCTGAGAGAACTGAACCAGTGACCCTTCAGTGTGAGGGCCGGTGCTCTAACCATTGAGCCACCAACCAAGGCCATTCTCTTGTTTCTTAAAACTTACTATGGAGCATAAGTTTAGCACTGTGAGTGGTCTAGGCAAACACACCCTGCTTTTGTTTTTGTGTCATCTCCCAAGTAGTTGTCACTTTTTTGAACATGGTATGGCTTTAGCATTAAGTTGGATAAACACAGTTTGGATTGCAAAGTTTAACTTCTACTCTTCAAACAATAAAACTCCTTGCCCATGACTCAGTTTTCTAATTCAAAAACTGAAATCAATAGCTGATATTATATAAAAATGGCAAGTTTTAAAACTGTCTCTATTCATATTTAAATTTTAATTAATAGAAAATTGGGATAATTTCTAAACTAAATCATCAAGACAATTATCACCAAAAAATTTTACACAAATATGAAGGGACAGTCACTTGGCTTTGGTAAGTTACTTAAACCATTAAAGTGTAAATGGAAAAAAAAAAAAAAACCAGTAATGAGGCTTCATAATTAAAAATTAAAAGAAAAAACTAATATGGCTAACTCTAGACCTATGTATCTATGCAGTAACATTCTAAAAGACTTTAAAAAAAGTTTTTAATTAAGTCTGATTTAAGCTAATGGAAATAATGTAATATAGTCAGAAATTCAGAAACTATATAGTTAAACGTGCAGCACATCTAGTAATAATGGCATACCTTTTCTTTCTGTTTTCTGTGCAGGGACAGAAGATGTGGGTGTAGGCAGTTTTGATAAAGTAGATGCTCCATTAGCATCAAATGATTTCTTTGGCTGGTGATCAGACTGTAGCATAAATTGACTAGAAGGAACAGTGCTTGGGGTAGCAGTTGGATGAACCACTGGTTTGATGGGGTGCTGTACTGGCGTAGAACTACTGTGAGTCTCTGCTCTTGGCAGTCTGTAGTCTCTGTCATTGTGTCTGCTTGTTTGAGACAAAATATTCTGTGGGAGCAAACTACTGGCATCACTGGAATGCTTGTCTTCCACTTTAGTTCACAGTTCGAAAAAAGAGATGTTGGAATGACGGTGATGGAAGGGGGAAGAAAAAAGATTATGTTAGAATCCTGTCTTGAACATCAGCTAATTTAGCAACATACTTGTACTTTTAATAAAACTGCAAGCCCAGTTAGTGTCTGCAGTTTTAGCATATAAATGTCTAAATACTGGAAAAATGTTAGCTCAACTATAAATACTAATCTATACTCAAGATTTCAAGTGGACTACAACTCTTAGGGTATTCTTTAGAACCACTGTTGTTCAAACAAAGCATAAAAAATACTCAGGTAAAATAATTTTTAAAATTTTAATAATTAAAAAAGTAAATGGTTCAATCTTTTAAAATATAGATGTTTGGTTCTAATAATTAACTGAATGGTCCACATGATTAAACAAAAAGGCTAATATATTAGCCTGATCTTCCTGAACACTAAAGTAGCTAATTTGTGGACTCTAAAGTAGTTTGTGCTAGGGCTTACATGACCTGTTTTGGGATGATCGAATTAACATATTTTTTTATGCAAACAAATACCAGAAGTGGTTATAAAATCAAGTTATAGATAATGCTGTCTGAAAATAGAAGGACTACATCCACAGCATAGTGAAAAAAATGAAAAATCCATTTGCTATTATTAGTTACTTTCAAAACAAATCCTCTTCCAATTTAAAGCCACAAAAATATTTTAAATTCAGAAGTACTTTTGCCTCCACAGAGAGTGCAAAAGAAGGAAAAATTTAACAATCATGGTAACAAAATTTATATTTATCAAAAAATCTGTAGCCTACAACATTCTAATCAGTAACTAAAGAATTAAAACAGTATGTTTTATTATGTTTCCAAGTAGAGAAACATTTTAAGATTTAAGCACATTCTATGTAATGATAATATCAGAGGATGCCCTTCCTGTTGAATAATGTATCCTTTTTTCCAATTCACAGTTCCTCCAAGTGTAGAGACCAAGACAGCACAAAGAAGGAAGTATGCTGAAACTACATGTCAATTTTCAACTCATCGGTGCACAACTCTTACATGTTGAACCAAAATAGAAGGTACTGCCAAAAAACTTCAATCTATCAACTTGCATGAACATACAACTTAAAATGTTTTATTCTAGAGTGTCTTCCTAAAAAAGAATACTACAATGATATAAACTTTTAGGGACAGACATAACAGAAATAATACCATGCCCAATTCCCACCAACCCTGTCACTTGATTACCTAGAACTTTTAATTCATAGGCCAAGAAAAATTCCTTTTAGTTCTATATGATTACAATAGTCAAAGTAAATACATTCAGTTGTAACTTAAAGATATTTTTTCTACCATTTGTAAGCTTTGACAAAAAAAATAAAAAGATAAAATAAAATAAAACACCCCAGCAGCAGGATTACAGGAACTAAGATATAGCTGCAACAGTTTTCTATTACAACTATACACACTGTTAAAGCAGGGACTCTATTTTCACATCCCCCATAACAAGGATATTTAGCAATATCAGGAGACATTTTTGATTGTCACAATTGGGGAGAAGAGAGGTGTGCTACTAGCATCAAGTATACAGAGGCCACGTATGGTGCGCTATATCCTACAACACACACAGAACAGCATCCCACAACAAAGAACTATCTGACTCTAAATATCCTTGGTGTTAACTGTTGAGAAACCCCAAATTAAGGTCACTAACCATCCAGCAATCACTTTATAATGCACATATTAAAGATGACAAAAATAATCTGGTAGCAGTAATATCAATTAAAAATTTTATCCATACAACTTTCAATGCAAAGTTCAGATAACATTATCTGCTACATTGCAAAAACAAACAAACAAAAAACCACAACAAACTGAAACAAAACTGCTCTAAAATCTGTTTTTCCATATAACACACACATACTTCTTTTATTGGCATTTGGAATTACAGAGTAGTAAGCCTTATCCTTCACAAACACTAATGTACTGGTCAGATGTGAAAACTCTTCTCAACATTTTCTAGATAAAGTTAAATTAAACACTTAAATGGCTTAGTGACTTTATTACTACAACACACCAAGTACAGCTCAGTGACCAATTGGGGGAAAAAAAGCAACAATATAGCCAAGGCCCCTTCGCAAACATTATTTAAAATTCAAAAAGTGTTACACAGACTCTATTTAACACAAATACAGACCCACTGAACCATCATTTGCACTTCTAGAAAATTAGCTAAGGAAGTAATCAGATAAGTGAGGAAAGATATTTAGCACTGTTTACAATAATAGGCAGAGGCAAAACCACCTAAATATCCATGTATAAAAGATGGTTTATAAATGAGGGTACATTCAAAAATATAAACTGATATGGAAACATATCTTTGAAATATTACTGAAAATGAGGATTTTAAAAAGTACACACAATTCCGTTTTTGGTGGGAAAGATGTATGTACTCATTTATATGCAGACAGAAAAAAAGTCTATGTCCCCAAATGTCTCTAGGTAATGGGATTAACACAACAGATTTGATTTTCTTAAAAATGGTTTATTAAAAAGAAAAAAATGTATTTTCACTTCCATCAATATTTCTAACAAATCTCAAATTACCCCTTCAGTTACTCTACCCCATTGGATTCCAACATGGGGCACACACCTCACAGGAGGGCAATTTAATTTTTAAGGGGGGTAATTCGGGAATGAATTATGAGCAGTTAATTTTTTGCATTTCTTATAGTTCTAGGGGCTTCATATTGTGATATATTTATGCATTTCGGTTCTCTATTATATGTTTTGAAGATTTATTTGCTATTTTTCGTATCACTTCATATTATTATTTTTCTAGCAATTGTCCTTTTATTTTTATTTTTCATGGATGCCATGTTCTTTGGAAGCTAGTTTATTAGACCAAGTTAATGGCCTTTTAGGCTTCCTCCATGTGAATAGTTTACTTTTTGAATAAGAATTATATGTCACGGGGAGGGGGGGATGGGGATGGGGAAGAATCAGCCTTTTAGAGATGCTTAGATGCTTAGGTTGAGGCATGGCCGAAAATAAGGTTGAGGTTGAGAACCACTGCTCTATCCCAAGAGAGGAGGAATGACTTAAATGACAGGCTATTTTGAAAAGACTAAAGTAGACATACTAGGCTCTGATCTTTTTCCTCTCTGGAGAAGCCTAGCACAGTTAACTTTAAAAAAAAAAGTTCTTTTTTACACCCATTTGCCACTCTTCCTCAATACTCACCTACACCTCCCCAACACAATTTGTTCAAGCTGGGTGCTACTGTTGTATTGTTGTTTTTTTAAAACCTGGAGAGGAAAGCCTTTATCTCATTTCTAATTATTTGCCAAAAGACACAAGTCATTGAAGATATTAAGTTTAATGGGACTAGAACCTAAGTCTTCCATCTCAAAATACCATTCTTAATTTTCTAACTTTAATACTTTATTTTTACGAGACGCAATTTAAAAAATTTTTTTAAAATCCATTTTAGAGAGGGAGAAAGAGAGAGAAACATCAATGATGAGAGAGAATCATTGATTAGCTCTCTCCTGCACACCTTCTACTGAGATCAAGCCCACAACCCAGGCATGAGACCTAGACCAGAATTGAACCCAGGACCTTTCAATCTGCACACTGGCACTCTATCTACTGAGCAAACCAGCTAGGGCTAGCTTTAGTATTTTAAATCATTTTGTTTTCTAAGAAGTAACTACAATTTCACTAATATAAAAAATTAAATGTTACAAGTAATATATCTTAAACATTCAGTCCCACAGAACTATGCTGTTTCATCTTAAATAATTATTCCCATCAAAATATTAATATCCTCTGCTGAGACTAAATAGATCCCCTTTTTTGTTTTGAATTACAGGAGGACAATTCAAATGCTTAAGTCTAAGAATTCCTGGAACAAACGTGAAAATTCTTCTCAAAATTTCAAAATTTTGGTATTTCAAAATTTGATAAAGGGCCCAAAAACTCTCTCTGGCATTTAAATTTTATTCTAGATAAGAGAAGCCACTAGGAACATGATATGTCTAGTAACAGTTTCAAACTCAAATTCAAATTTGAGTTAAAAACAAATGTATGCTACTTATATTGTCCCACTTAGACAAAATCTGACCTCCAAAGAACATTAAGGTTATGCACGAAAATGTTATGCATATCTATGGTCATGCTGAAACCAATTCCAAAACAAGTTTTTCACTGATAAAACACCAATAGGTACTTTGATGTCACTATGTGTGTGGGGCATTGATTCATTTATTAAATCAAAGCTCAGGGAATTCTGGAAGGGATTTCAGTGGCCAATTTAACAGTACACATTTTGACATGGGAGGTGGAAGTAGATGAGCAGGGGGAAGCTCCCGATTTAAAAAGAAGTCAATCTACAAAATGAAGTTATATTTTATTTTTTTACCAACTTAACTGCATTACAGCCATTAAGGACACTAATGAATACATGTGTATATTATTCCCTTGTGCATACTTTCCCTTTTCAGGAAACAAAATAGTGATTAGGGAAACAGATCCAACATAAAGAAACCCTATATATTCCTGTTTACTTTAGTTTACATATGTAAATGTTTACACACTTAGATCTGTAGCATAAATGAACTACAGGAATGAAGAAAACATCATTACTATTTCAAAGAAAAAAATACTTACTTCCACTGGCAAATGCACTAGTGGCTGTTGCTTGCATCACCTCTCTTCTGTAATCCCTATCTTTTGGGAAGCTATTAACTGCCATCTTGTTTGCTTCTTTCTGTCTCTGTTCTCTAAAAATAAAAAATAAAACCACAATTATCAAATCATGTACAATGAGTCTATATATAACACTTCTGGCCAAATGATCAACAAAATTGTATATGTAAAATAAAATAATTGAATATAGCCATATTATTATGTTACTGATGTGGCACATGGGAGGCAGCAAACAAAACATTAATGTTTCCACTGGAAGCAATATTATACCAATTATTTATGGCATTAATCCAGCAACCAAAACTCGGCAATATTAATTCTACATATATGAAGAAAACATACTGTCCCACAAGAATTATAAAATTTCTAATACAAATTAAATAAAGATGAATAAAGGTGAACTAATATAAAATTTTAAATTAAGTACACCAACTGTTCACAAGGTCCTGATGGACAGTTGCTTAATCTGTACTAGTTTTTTTAAGGTAAAAGGAAATTACAGCAAACACAGATGATGGGCCAATCACTGCAATTAAATAGGAGAGTATGTATCACTACAAGAAACCTAAACTTATAATGTTTAATGTTCTAAGATGATAATTGATAGAATCAAGAATGAGAAATACTGTTCAATTAGATTAAGAGCAAATACCTTTCAAGCCACTCTTTTGGTTTTTCCCACTGTGAAACTTCTGTTCGACAATTGTAGTAGTATTTTTTCCCAGAAGAGCTAATGTGCTCAGACCAGTCATCTGCAGAATCATAAGACTTAAAAAAAAAAATTTTAAATTAGAAAATGTTAATACTGTTTAACTTCATATGAAATATCAAGAATGTCAATGGTTTTCAAAGTGAGTGAGTGTGTGTATCTGTGTGTCTGAAAAGACTGATAAAATGAAGGTGTCTTGATCTAGGATGTAATTATATATACATACACACACACATACATATTAGGAGAACTTAGCCTATGAAAACCTTCAAAGGTAACAAGAGAAAACTTTACAAAGTGTTAAGCAAATTAATATCAAATTAAATAGGTTAATAAATACTAGTTTATTAAGTGCAAGAAGAAAAATGTTAACTTCACATCATCTTGACTTTTGAAAAGCATTACAAAAGTACCCATTATCATAATTTTAACTGCTGAAATCCAGTCACATTGGTGGGAGTGGAGGGGAAGGGATTGGAGAACTCTCTGAACTGATCTGATGGCACGAGAGCACATCAATTCTAAACTCGCAAGGATAATAGTTAACTTATACAGTGTAATAGAGAACAACCTGCTTATATTTACTGTTACATATTGGGGAAAAAAAGCAAAAGACTTAACAATGTAAACACAAAACTAATTAAAGGCAATGAATTTGTTTCATCTTCAAAACACATGAGATGGGTCAAGCATTTATTTAACCTTGTCTCACATTATATAATCAGCAGTGACACACATTTTCCCTATAACTAAAAATGGTCTGTCTTTTGAACATTCTCAGACAGTCTCTTATAGTTATTTTAAAGGCACTGTAAAATTAGAATGAAATTAGAAAAACTTAAAGAAAAAACAGAAAAAACTGAAAGGCCCCGTTTTCCTGGAACTGATCTCAAAAAATGAAAGTTTAAGTGCCTGCAGCACTGGCCACAGGAAATCTGATAGAATTCCAAGTATATTTCAGATGAATTTCTGAACTATCTAATCTAATAAAAGAGTAATATGCAAATTAGGCATCACTCTGCTACACCTAAGCCACACCCACCAGCCAATCAGGGTGACAATATGCAAATTAACCAAGCCAAAATGGCGGCCAGCAGCCAGGGAGCTAGAAAAGCAAGAGGCTTGCCCCAAAGATGGAGTTCCTGCCTGCCTTGGCCGCCTGTGGCCTCTGCTCAAGGGAACAAAGTTTCAATTATAGAAGATAAATAAACCCCATATACCTGCTTCCAGCCAGGTTGGCAAGGAAGCGCTGGGAACCTGGGTTGTCAGGGGCAACCCGACCTGGGCTCCAGTTAAAGAAACAAAGTTTCAATTATAGAAGATAAATCCCAGATATCTGCTTCCAGCCAGCCTCACTGCAAACAGCCATCAGCCAATCACCCAGGCTGCCAGGCACCCCAGCAGGACTCCCCTCTCTGAAGGGGATGTGGCCAGCCTGAAAATGACCCACAGCCCCTCATCCAGGCTGGCCAGGCACCCCAGCAGGGACCCCCTCCCTGAAGGGGATGTGGCCAGCCTGAAAACAGCCATCAGCTCCTCACCCAGGCTGGCCAGACACCCCAGCAGGACTCCCAGCCTGATCCGGGACACCCTTCAGGGAAAAGCAGCCGGCCCCATCCATGCACCAGGCCTCTATCCTATGTAAGAAAAGGGCAATACGCAAATTGACCCTAACAGCAGAACCACTGTGAATGACTGGTCACTATGATACACACTGACCATGAGGGGCTGATGCTCAATGCAGGAGCTGCCCCTGATGGTCAGTGCACTCCCACAGGGGGAGCTCTCCTCAGCCACAAGCCAGGCTAATGGCTGCCAGTACAGTGTGGTGGTGAGAGGCTCTCCTGCCTCCTAAGCAGTGCTAAGGATGTCCGACTGCAGCTTAGGCCTGCTCCCCTCTGGTAGGTGAACATCCCCCGAGGACTCCCAGAGGCTGCCAGAGGGATGTCTGACTGCCAGCTTAGGCCCAATGCCCCGGAGGCCCCCGCCGCAAGTGCACAAATTTTTGTGCACCAGGCCTCTAGTCCTATATAATAAAAGGGTAATATGCAAACTGACCCTAACAGCAGAACCAATGGGGATGACTGGTCACTGACACACACTGACCACCAGGGGGCAGTCACTCAATGCAGAAGCTGCCCTCTGGTGGTCAGTGTGCTCCCACAGAGAAAGCTCTGCTCAGCCATAAGCCAGGCTGACTGCTGCCAGCACAGCAGTGGTGATGGGAGACTCTCCTGCTTACTCAGCAGTGCTAAGGATGTCTGACTGCAGGTTAAGCCTGCTCCCCGCTGGCAAGTGGACATCCCCCGAGGACTCCCGGGCTGCCAGAGGGATGTCTGACAGCTTAGACCATAACCCCCGAGGGCAGGCCAGGCTGAGGGATCCCCCGCCCCCCCCCCAAGTGTACAAATTTTTGTGCACGGGGCCTTGTTTTTTTTTTTTTAAAGTAAGTTTACCAGTAAAATAAAATAATGTTATACTTTGATAGCCTATCCTTCTTCTGGGTTCACCATAGTGTAGGGTGACACAATTTTAAAGCTTGAAGAAAGGAACTTTTATCAACTCAGGCCTTAATTTTACCAAGGAGGAAACAAGTAGAGGTGACTTATAAGTTGTCCAAAGGCACTAAAAACAATTAGTGGCAGAAAAAGGATCAAAATTCAGGTTTGCAGATTCCATTATTTTTACTAAATCAACACCAATTCTGGAAATGCCATAATAATTTTTAGGGTTGAAAAAATTCTGCAGATCCTGTTGTATGTTTATGTCTCTAAATAATGAAGCTATTTGGATATCAGCCCTGTGCCTCCAAACTTCTAACGTCAGTGGAAAGTTAATGCTCAATCCCGCTACTTTGCAGAATCAGGTTACACCAAGCTGCAGGAATCACAGAAGGCAAAATTCAGTTCTTCTACCCCACCTACTACCTCCTAGAGCTAAATTATTAAGCATACTGAGCCCTTCTATGGATATAGCTGGAAATTTTTGGTTTGATATGCTTGGTAAGTGGTTATATGGGATTACTGATTTGGTCTGAAGTACAACAATGAGATTTGAGGCAGGTGAACCAGAGTAAATGAGAAGAGTGGTTTAGACCAGTGTTCTTCACAATGATAGTTTGAAAACTGTTGCCTGTCCTGGAGGAGATAAGGAGTTGCAACAGAATGATGTTTCCCTGGTCCAAAGTCTTACTTTAAGGGGGGAAAAAATCAACTAAAGTTTACTTAATTATAGTTACTTTACATTCTGGCACAACTACAGAACAGTTAAAAGTTCAAAGACCAGAACCTTAAAGAGCATGGGTCTATGATATTGCATTGATTTTGCCTATCAAATCTTAGGTTAGTACAAGTATGTGTTCCAGGGTACAGAATTATTATTATATACCAGCAACTTTAGCTTTCACCACCCTTCTTACACCCTCAAAAAAGATTAAGGTGGGAGGAGAAAAACTTTAAGCAATGGAGTTATTTTTTAAATGTTAATGTGCAACAAAGAGCAGGTGTTCAACTTTTTATTCCACTTTACTTTCAGTTTTATTGAGGTATAATTGACAAATAAAATTATAATTTAAGTGTACATAGGGATGATTTGATATACATATGCACTGTGAAAGGGTTTTTCTGCCCATCTAGTTAACACTATACTTATCTTTTTATATGAAACCATTTAAGTTCTCTCTTAGCAATTTCAATTATACAATACACTATTATTAATAGTGTTACCATGTTATACATTAGATACACAGTTATTAAAATTATCATTAAAAAATACCTAAAATTAAGAACTAAGGAAACAAAAGGCCTGAAAACGTAAGTTTTCTAAATTAAGCTTGATATGGTTGCCAACATATGCCCTAGAGCAGCGGTTTTGCAAGTGTTGTCCAGGAACCACTGAGGGACTCCCCAGATCATTTCATAAGATCAAAATCATTTTCATAATAAAACTAAGATGACTGCTTTTCTCCTCATTCTACCATAGGAACACTGTGTTTTCTGACTGTACAGATTTTTGTTTACAAAAGACTAAATGCAGATATGAAATTCTAGGTGTCTTCTATTAAGTCAGGCATTAAAAAGATGTTCAATGTCTATTTTTTATTTTAGACATATCTTTCATAAAATATATTACAAGCCACCCTGGCCAGTGTTGCTCAATTGGTTGGGCGTCACCCGTGCATCAAAAGGTTGCTGGTTTGATTTTCAGTCAGGGCACATGCCCAGGATCGTGGGCTCAATCCCTAGTAAGGGACATGCAGGAGGTAGCTAATCAATGATTCTCTCTCTTCATTGATGTTTCTCTCCCTCTCTCTCAAAATCAATAAAAGGCCCTGGCCAGTGTGACTAGTTAGAAAATCAGTGTGGCTGGTTAGAAAATCAGCCACATACTGAAGAGTTGCAGGTTCGATCTCTGCCTGTGATCAAGGCACATCTGGGAGGCAACCAATTAATTCTCCCTCCTCCTCCCTCCCTCCCCTGCCTCTTCTCCCCCCCCCCCCCC
>PVJC01016920.1:0-33132 GCA_004026665.1 Murina feae | reverse complement strand
TGGAGCAGGGGATTGGAAATTAGATATCTTAGTAGGGTGAAATTGTAACAGGGGGGTAAAAAGAGGGAATAGGGAGAATCTAAAGCATGAGTTAGTTAAGAGAAAAAGGACAGCAATAGGGGAATAGTGAGGAAGAGAGTGTTGGCATAAAGGTAAAGTTGAGATAGAGTAAAATGATGCTATAGGAAATCTGAAAATAGAATGAATAACACTAATCTCAAAATAATATAAAGATAAAATAAAATGACTCTTATAAAAAGAAATAACGTAGTAGTAATAATATTGATTAAAAATAAAGATACAATAATTGAAAAGGTAAAATCAAGTGAGGAAAAAAGACAAAAAATTGTTTCTTAAAGAAAAAAAAGAAAAAGAAAAAAATTTAAAAAAAAATTAAAAAAGAGAGAAAAATGTGCAGTAGTGAGGGTCATTCACTTCTCCTCTTCTGATTGGTGCGCCTTAGTCTTGTCAGCTATTCAGAAAAGTATGGAAGTTTCCTGCGATTCACTACTCCTCTGCGTCGTACACCAGTCCTGATTTAAAAGCCGGCAGTATTTCTGCCTTTATTTGTGTTTACAGAAGAGTCAGTTTGTGAATTAGCCTCTGGGTGGCAATGTTTCTGGAGTGACCGCTTCGACTACAAGTCCTCTCTAGCCAGCATTTAGGTTTTGTTTTCCCTATCACACTTAATACTAGTTTGGCGGAATGGACCGCCCCTGAACTGGTTTTCGAATCCGTCATTCCCTGCTCTGCTTCTCAGGACACACAAACAGGGTTTTCCCCTGCAGTCTCCGTGAGCGGCCCCAATTGGGTGCTCCTATGTATTGGGTTTAATAATCCCAAGCCTAGATTTAATAACGAGAGGGGAAAAGGAACCTCTCCAAAGAGATGCACAGGCTTCCTT
Source organism: Murina feae (assembly GCA_004026665.1). Taxonomy (NCBI): domain Eukaryota; kingdom Metazoa; phylum Chordata; class Mammalia; order Chiroptera; family Vespertilionidae; genus Murina; species Murina feae. Next base: position 32,228 of record PVJC01016920.1, on the reverse strand, counting down.
CCTCCTCCAGCTCTGCGCGGAACTCTCCCAATGTCTCTTCTCCGCGACCCAAAACCGAGGCTGTCTTTTTGTGTCCCGATCAGTTATGGGGTAGTTTTTTTTGGGTTCCCTTCTGCTAGCAGCCTGCGGAACCCCTTCTCACACTCAGGTCACGCTGGTGCCAACAGCCTTGGACTTTTTGGAGCACGGGCTGGCCCCGACGGGAGGGGCACAGACTCTGCTGCACAGAGACTTCTCCTGTGCGCATTCAACTCTCCCACCTGGAATACAAACCACGCTTTTAACAAGCGAAATCTGACCTGTCCATGAGGAGGTGCAGGGCTTGTCTGGGTCCACGAATTCTTGGTTTGAGCTCCGGTGTTCCTGGGTTCCTGGATAGTCCCTGGGTGACCTATTTGCAGTATCCCTGGATGTATACGTTTCTTGTAACAGTCACCCAAGATGGCTCAGTCCCCACAGCCGAGTCCGCAGCTCCGGGAGAGATTTCAGCGGCAGTGGAGGCAGCGCCCGGTTAAGGGAGCGCCATTCGGGTTCTCCAACAGTCCTCTGGAGTATAGCTGATGCACACCCACAAATTTCCACGCTTGGTACATCCACACACCCTCCATTCCTTCTCTCTCTCTCTCACTGTCTTTCAGTCTGCCTTCTCATCGGCAGCCATCTTCCTTCTCCAGGTGTTACTTCTTTTTTGAAGGTTTGGTAGAACTCCCCATGTGAAGTATCTGGACCAGGACTTTTGTTTGCTGGGATTTTTTAATTTTTTTTTTACTGCTTCAATGTCATCAGTTGTCATTGGCATACTCAGGATTTCTAATTCTTCCTAATAAGTGTTGGAAGATTGTATTTTTCTAGGAATTTGTCCATTTCATCTATATTGTCTAGCTTCTTGGTATATAGTTATTCATAGTATTTTCTAACCATTCTTAGTATTTCAGTGGTGTCAGTTATTACTTCACCTCCTTCATTTCTTATTTTATTTATTTGGGACGACTCTCTTTCTTTCTTGATGAGCCTATCTAAAGGTTCATTAATCTCATTTATCTTTCCAAAGAATCAGGTCTTGGATTAATTTATCTCTTATATTGTTTTTTTAGTCTTTATGTCATGTATTGCCACTCTGATCTTTATTAAATACTTTCTTCTACTTACTCTGGGATTTTCTTGTTGTCCTCTTTATAGTTCTTTAAGCTATAGGGTTAGAGTTTATTAGAAATTTTTCTTGAAATAGGCCTAAATTGCTATGAAATTCCCTCTCAAGATGGTTTTCGCAGTGTCCCATAGGTTTAGTATTGTTGTGTGTCCATTTTCATTTGTTTCCAGGACATTTTATATTTATGTCTTTTTAAATTTTATTTTATTGCATAAAGTATTACAAAGAGTACTTCATATGTCTCCTTTTCCCCCCTTTGACCTTCCCCAAGTCTCCCTTACCCCCAAGTATCTAGCGACCATTGGTGATGCTTATATGCATGCATACAATTCCTTCAATTGATCTCTTACCTCCCCCCTCCAACCCTTCCCAGCCTTCCTGCTGTAGTTGAAATTCTGTTGGATGCTGCTCTGCCTCTGTATCTATTTTTGTTCATCAGTTTATAAAGTTTTTCATTATCCATAATGAGTGAGATCATGTGATATTTTTCTTTCACTGCCTGGCTTATTTTGCTTAGCATAATACTCTCTGGGCCCATCCATGCTGTTGCAAAGTAAGAATTCCTTCTTTTTTACAGTAACATAGTATTCCATTGTATAGATGTACCAAAGTTTTCTAATCCATTTATCTGCTGATGGGCACTTAGGCTGTTTCCAAATCTTAGCTATGGTAAATTGTACTGCTATGAACATAGGGGTGCACATATCCTTTTTGATTGGTGTTTCTAGTTTCTTGGGATATATTCCTAGAAGTGGGATTAGTGGGTCAAATGGGAGTTCCATTTTTAACTTTTTGAGGAAACTCCATATGGTTTGCCACAGTGGCTGCACCAGTCTGCATTCCCATCAGCAGTGCAAGAGGGATCCTTTTTTTCCACATCCTCGCCAACACTTGTCTTTTGTTGATGATAACTGTTCTGACAGGTGTGAGATGGTACCTCATTGTTGTTTAGATTTGCATCTCTTGGATGATTAATGACTTTGAGCATGTATTAGTATGTCTCTTGGGTTTCTGAATGTCCTCTTCTGAAAAGTGTCTCTTAGGTCCTATGTCCATATTTTAATTGGATTGTTTATCTTCCTTTTGTTAAGTTGCATGAGTTACCTGTAAATGTTGGAGATTAAACCCATATCGAAGATAACATTGGCAAATATCTTCTCCCATGTAGTGGGCTTTCCTATTGTTTTGTTGATGGTTTCTTTTCCTGTGGAAAGCTTTTTATTTTGATATAGTCTCATTTGTTTATTTTCTCTTTAATTTCCATTGCCCTAGGAGCTGTATCAGTAAAGATATTGCTACAACAAATGTCAACTATTTTGCTACCTATGGCTTCTTCTAAGATTTCTATGGTTTCCCACCTTACATTTAAGTCCTTTAACCATTTTGAGTTTATTTTTGTGTATGGTTTAAGTTGGTGATCTAGTTTCATTTTTTTGCAAGTATCTGTCCAGTTTTCCCAACACCCTTTATTGAAGAGACTGTCTTGTCTCCATTGTATGCTCTTGCCTCTTTGTCAAATATTAATTCAGCATACTGGCTTGTGTCAATTTCTGGGTTCTCTGTTCTGTTTCACTAGTCTATATGTCCTTTCAGGGTCTTTTTTTATTCCAGATGAATTTTTGGAAATTGGCTGTGGGTTTGTCATATAAGGCTTTTATTATGTTGAGGTATGATCCCTCTATTCCCACTTTGCTAAGAGTTTTTACCAAGAAAGGGTGTTGAATTTTGTCAAATGCATTTTCTCCATTGATTGATATGATTATGTGTTTTTTGTCTCTCAGTTTATGTGGTATATCACATTTATTGATTTGCGGATATTGTAGCATCCTTGCCTCCCCAGAGTAAATCCCACCTGGGCATGGTGTATGATCTTTTTAATGTAATGTTGAATTTGATTTGCTAGATTTTTGTTGAGGATTTTAGCATCTATGTTCATCAAGTATATTGGCCTGTAGTTCTCTTTTTTGTGGTGTCCTTATCTCGTTTTGGAATTAGGGTAATGCTGGCTTCATAGAAAGAGCTTGGAAGTGTGCCTTCCTCTTGAATTTTTTGAAATAGTCTTAGGAGGATAGGTTTTAGTTCTTCTTTTAATTCTTGGTAGAACTTCCCTGTAAAGCCATCCAAGCCAGGGCTTTTGTTTGCTGGAAGATTTTGATCACTACCTCAATTTCTTTTGTAGTTATTGGGCTATTCAGGTTTTTTTTATCTTCTTGATTGAGTTTTGGGAACTTTTATTTTTCTAAGAATATGTCCATTTCATCTAGGTTGCCCATTTAGTTGAAAGAGAGTTGTTCATAGTATTTTTAATAATCATTGGTATTTTTGTGGGATCAGTTGTTACTTTGCCTCTTTCATTTCTGATTTTGTTTATTTGGGTCCTCTCTCTTTGTTTCTTGGTGAGCCTGGCTAGAGATTCATCAATCTTGTTTACCCTTTCAAAGAACCAGCTCTTAGATACTTTGATCTTTTGTATTGTTTTTTTGTTTGTTTGGTGTGGGGTTTTTTTTGTTTGTTTTTTGTTTGTTTGTGTTTTTTCTGTCTCTATGTCAATTTCTCCACTCTGATTTTTATTTCTTTCTTTCTGCTTATGCTGGACTTTTCTTGTTGCTCTCTTTCTAACTCTGAGTTGTAGGGTTAGATTATTTATTACCATCTTTTCTTTTTTGAGATAGGTCTGCAGAGCTGTGAACTTCCCTCTCAAGACTTCTTTCATTGTGTTCCATAAATTTTGGGTTGTTTTGTTTTCATTGTAATTTGTTGCCATGATGTTTTTTATTTCTTCTTTGATCTCTTTGGTAACCCAATCGTTGTTTAAAAGCATGCTATTTAGCCTCCAAGTGTTTTACCTTTTTATTGTTTTTATTGTAGTTGATTTCTAGTTTTATGCCATTGTGATCTGAGAAGGTGCTTGATATGATTTCTATCTTCTTGAATTTGGAAAGACTTTGTGCCCCAATATGTGGTCTATCTTTGAAAATAACCCATGTGCACTTGAGAAGAATGTATATTCTATGGCTTTGGAATGGAATGTTCTGATGATGTCAATTAATTCTATCTGATCCAGTGAGTCATTTAGGATTGCTGTTTCTTTGCTGATTATTTGTTTAGAGGATTTGTCCAGTGGTGTTAGTAGGGTATTAAAGTCCCCTACTATGACTGTATTGCTGTCAATCTCTCCCTTAATATCCTCCAGAAGTGTTTTTTTTTGTGTGTGTGTTTGGGTGCTCCTCTATTGGGTGCATATATGTTTACCAACATTATATCTTCTTGTTGAATTGCTCCCTTTAGTATTATGAAGTTGCCTTTCTCATCTCTTGTTATGGCTTTCACTTTGAGGTTTAATTTGTCAGATATAAGTATTGCTACCCCAGTTTTTTTTTTCATTTCCATTTGTCTGAAAACCTTTTTAATCCCTTCACTATCAATCTGAGTCATTTTTTCTAAGTTGAGTTTCCTGTAGATAGCAGATATATGGGTCACATTTTCTTATCCACTCAGCTACCCTATGTGTTTTGATTGGGGTGTGTAATCCAATTACATTTAAAGTCATTATTGATAGGTACTTCTTTGTCACCATTTTTATTCTTTATGCCTGTGTTCCTTCTTCCCTTCCTATTTCTTATTTTTATGGCAGACCTTTTAGCATTTCTTGAATTGCTGGTTTGTTAGTAATAAACTCCTTTAGTCCTTTTTTGTCTGTGAAGCTTCTGAGTTCACCCTCAATTTTTATTACTAACCTTGCTGGGTACAGTATTCTTGGATTCAGACCCTTACTTTGTATATTTCATTCCATTCCCTTCTGGCCTGTGTTTCTGTTGAGAAATCAGTTGCTAGTCTGATGGGAGATTCTTTGTAAGTAACTTTCTGTCTCTTTCTGGCAGCCTTTAAGATTCTTAGTTTTTTGTTGGTGTTTGCCAATTTAATTATAATGTGTCTTGGTGATTGTCTTTTGGGGTTCATCTTGTTTGGGACTCTGTGAGTTTCTTGAACTTGTGTCAGTTTTTTCTTCCTGTTATTAGGAAAGTTTTCTGTCATTATTTTTTCAAAAAGATTTTCTAATCCTTGCTCAGTTTCCTCTCCTTCTGACACCCCTATTATTTGTATATTGTTTTGTTTTGTGTTGTCCCAAAGTTCCCTTAGGCTCTCCTCCTGTTTTTTGAATTTTTTCTAGATGCTACTCTGCTTGTGTATTTTTTCCTACCTTGTCTTCTAGCTCACTGATGTGGTCCTCCACTTCTTCTAGTCTACTCTTGATGTTTTCTATTGAATTCTTTATTGCAGCAATGTCATTTTTCATTTCTTCTTGGTTCTTCTTCATTTTATCTTGGTTCTTACACATATTGTTTAATTTGTCTTCCATACTTTTCACCAACCTTATAACCATTACTCTGAATTCTTTCTTTGTCATATTGCTTGCCTCTTTTCATTTACTTCCTTTTCTGGTGATTCTTCCTTTTCTTTAATATGTGGGCTGTTTCTTTGTCTCCCCATGATCGCTCTTCTCAGAGTTTCTGGTTATGTAGTTCTCTCTCCTGTGTTGACTTAAAGGCACAAAATACAACACAATAAGACACAATGCACAGGGCACCAAACACAAATGTATTCACAATACTAATAACCCTAAATAAAAGTTTCCACCAGAGAAAAGAGAATTAGGGAATAGAGAAGAGTGAAAAAATGATATTGAGAAAAGGAAAAAATGTAAAAGAGAAGAGAGAAGAAAAAAAGGAGGAGAAAATATGTATATGGGGAGAAGACTCCTATAAAACAACTACTAATCCAAAACAATGCAAAACAACAAACACCCAGAGATGAATGTAAACTATAAAGAACAATTAATCTAAAAAAATGCAAATGACAAACCTCCAAACAACAAACACCCAGATGAATCTGAGGAGGCAGAGCTTATTTCCAGGTCAAGGAATTGAATGAATGGGGAAATAGCCACAATTCAGTATAGAGGAAGTAGAAAGAGAATAGGTATATAAGAAGAAAAGTAAAAATCTAAATACAAAAAGAAAAATATATATATTGAAATATATATAATAAAATTTATATTTATATTGAAATATATATAAAAGAAAATTTATATATGCATATATAAAAATTTTTCCTCTTTCTTTAATCTATTTATCTATGAATCTGTTTACTATTGGAAAAGGAGGATAGAGAGTAGATAGACCTGAGTTGGTGATTGGAATTAGTTAAGCTATTAGAAGAAGACAAGTGATGAGAAGAAAAAGGGAAGAAGAAAAAAACTAACCAATTAAAACAAACAACACCCAAACAGAAAGAAATAAAAATTCAAAAAAGAAAAAGAATTTAGGTAGTGAAGAAAGTGAAGAGAGAAGTGTGTATGGGTTTGGAGCAGGGGAGAGGAAATTAGATGTATGAGTAAATCAAATTTTGACAGGGAATAAAAAGAAAAGGTAAAGAAAAAATAAATCAGTAATAGGGGAGGAGAAACAGGACAAAAAAAGGGGAAAAGTGATGAAGAGAGTGTTGGCATAAAGGAAAAATTGAAATATAGTAAAATAATGCTAAAGGGAAAATCAAAATAGAATGTATAACACTAACCCCAAAATAAAATAAAATAAATAAAAAATAACATAAAATAAAACTTTTAAAAAGGGTAAACTAATAGTATTAATACTAATAGTTAAAAATAAAAATATAAAAAATAAGGTAAAATCCAGTGAGAGAAAAAAATAGTTTCTTAAGTAAAAGATAAAAAATAAAAATGTGAAGTAGTGAAGGTCATCCACTTCCTCCACTGTTCTGCTTGGCACGTCTTTTTTCTTGCAGGTAGTCAGCACAGTATTGAAGTTCCCTGGTATCATAAGCCACAACCCTATTTTCAAGCAGGCGGAATCTCTCTGCTCTCTTTGGTTCTCGGTCTGTTTTTAGTTGTATTTACACACAAGACTCCATTTCTGCTACAGCCCCTGGGTTGCAGTGTTTCTTTCAATATCCTGGGCTAAAAGGCCTCTCTACTCTGGCTCTTTGTGCAATTCTGTGCATGACTCTGTGCGTGACTCTGCACAGCCGGTACAGTACTTCAGGCTGCTTTTCTAGGTCCAGTCCAGCTGTGAGTTAATATCTAGAATCCTCTTCTGCCAGCAGCCCTGTGGACCCCCGACCACATTCAAGGGCTACACTGATCCCAACAGCCTCAAATTTTGTGGGAAGCAGTCTTTCTCTGAGGCTCTAGTTCCCACGGCACACATTTCTCCCTCTAGTCTGGATCCCAACTCTCACCTTTCTTTAAGCAATGCCAGCTGTGTTTAATTCACCAGTTCTGGGTGGGTGCTCTTTGATTCATCTGTTCCTTCTACTCTGTGAGAAGGTTCAGGGCCCGTCTGCGAAGTCGCGCATTTGTCTTCCCCTGAGCAGACCTCCCAGCCACCCATGGTCAGGGAGATTGGAGTTCACAGCTGAGGTAACTGGTCCCTGGGCATTGTGGTTTTAAGGTCCCAGGAGGCATCCAAAATCTCCCCAGTTGAAGGTAAGGCTGGGGTTCCGATCACAGTCAGTCTCTGATCACAGCCATCTCCCCTTCAAGATGGTGTAGCCTGTGCGGCAGAGCTGGCCACTATGGGAGAGATTTAAGCTGCAGTAGAGGCTGCTCGGTCATGGAGCCAGTCTGCCAGTCCTTCACAGTCCCTTGGAGTATAGCTGTCCCTCACTCACAAATACCGACACTCTCCACATGTCCAAGCACTCTCCTTTCCTTCTCTCACTCACACTATCTAGGTGCCTGCAGTCCCATCAGCAGCCATCTTGGATCTTCCTATATTTCTGTCTTGATCTCATTGTTAACCCATTCATTATTTAATGACATGCTATTTAACCTCCATGTGTTTGAATTTTTTTAGTGTCTGCTGTAGTTGATTTCTAATTTCATTCCATTGTGAATTCAGAAGATACTTAATATGATTTCAATATTATTGAACTTGTAGAGACTTATTTTGCATCCTAACAGGTGATCTGTCTTTGAGATTGACCCATGTGCACTTGAGAATGTATATTCTGCAGCTTTGGGGTGAAAAGTTCTATGAATGCCAGTTAAATCCATCTGTTCCGGTGTGTCATTTTGAGTCACTATTGCCTTAATTTTTTGTCTGGAAGACCTATCCAATAAAGTCTGTGGGAAGTTAAATTCTTTAACATGAATGTATTGCTGTTGATATTTCCCGTAAAGCCCTCTAGAAGTCTTTTATATATATTTTGGTGTTCCTATGTTGGGTACATATATGTTTACTATGGTTATATCCTCTTGCTGAATTGATCCCTTTTGTATTATATAGTGACCTTTATTATCTCTTGTGATGACCTTAATTTTGAAGTCTATTTTGTTATATATGACTATTGCAACCCCAGTTGTTGTTTTGTCTCATTTCTATTTGCATGGAATTCTTTTTCACCCCTTTACTCTCATGGTGTATGAGTCTTTTGTTCTGAGGTGGGATCTCTTGTAAGCACCATATATTAGGGTTATATTTTTGTATCCACTCAGTTACCCTATGTATTTTGATTAGAGCATTGAATCCATTTACATTTAAGGTTATTATTGACGGGTATTTATTTATTGTCCTTTTAATTCTTTATGCCTGTGTACCCCTCCTCTCTCTCTCTCTATCTCTATCTTTCTCTCTCTGTCATATATATCTACTAGAGGCCCAGTGCACTCGGAAGTTCCTTCAGCCTGGCCTGTGCCCTCTCGCAATCTGGGACCCCTTGGGAGATGTCCACCTGCTGGCTTAGGCCTGCTCCCAGGGAGATTGGGCTTAATCTGACAGTCAGACATTCCTCTGGCAGTCCGGGAGCCCTTGGGGGATGTCCACTTGCCAGCGGGGAGCAGGCCTAACCTGCAGTCGAAAATCCTTAGCACTGCTGAGGAAGCAGGAGAGGCTTCCACCACCATCAGCCTGGCTTGTGGCTGAGCAGAACTCTCCCTGTGGGAGTGCACTGACCACCAGGGGCAGCTCCTGCATTGAGCGTCTGCCCCCTGGTGGTCAGTGTGTGTCATAGTGACCAGTCATTCCCAGTTGTTCTGCTGTTCAGGTCCATTTGCATATTACCCTTTTGTTATATAGGATAGAGGCCTGGTGCATGGGTGGAGGCCGGCTGGTTTGCCCTGAAGGGTGTCCAGGATCAGGTGGGGGTCCAGCTGGGGTTCCTGGCCAGCCTAGGTGAGGGGCTGATGGCTGTTTGCAGGCTGGCCACAGCCCCCAGTGACCCAAGCTCCCAGCGAGTCTGGCTGGAAGCAGGTATCTGAGGTTTATTTATCTTCTATAATTGAAACTTTGTTGCCTTGAGCGGAGGCTACAGCCTGCCTAGGCAGGCAGCTTCCTCCATTGCTGGGGCAACCAAGCCTCCTGCTTGATCCAGCTTCGTGGCTTCTATAATTGAAATTTTGTTGCCTTGATCAGAGGCCACAGCCGGCCAAGGCAGGCAGCTTCCTCCATCGCCAGGGCAATGAAGCCTCCTGTTTTTTCTAGCTCTGTGGCTGCTGGCCGCCATCTTGGTTGGGTTAATTTGCATACAGTTGCTCTGATTGGTTAATGGGCGTGGCTTGGGTGTAGCTGAGTGACACAATTAGCATATTACTCTTTTATTAAATTAGATATGATAAAAGCCCAGCAACCATTATGGTGGAATGACTGGTTGCTATGATGCACACTGACCACCAGGGGGCAGACATTCAATGCAAGAGCTGCCCCCTGATGGTCAGTGCGTTCCCAGATGCTGGGCTCAAGCACAGCGGCAGTGGCGGGAGCCTCTACCCACTCTGTAGCAGTGCTAAGGAGCAGCAAGCCAAATTGTAAGGAGCAAGCAAGCAGGTGGTTAGTTGTGAGGGGTCCAGGATTGTGAGAGGGATGTCTGACTACTAGTTTGGGCCTAAACCAGCAGTTGGACATCCCCCGAGGGATCCTGGATTGTGAGAGAGCGCAGGCTGGGCTGAGGTATCACCCCGCCCCCATTGCCAATTGGACATCCCTCTAGCAAGCTGGAAGCATTGGCTCCTAACCACTCGCGTGCCTGACTGCCTGATTTCCCCTAACCACTCTGTATGTTTGTCTGATAGCCCCTAACCCCTCTGACTGCCTACTTACCTGATCACCCCTAACCACTCACCTGCCTGCCTCATTGCCCCTAACCACTCTGCCTCAGCCTCCACCACCACAGCTTCGTCTGCAAGGACATCTGGAATAACCTCCAGAAGGTCATTCAGCTGCCCAGTCTAATTAGCATATTCTTTTATTATTATATATAGATATAGAATAGATATAGAGATATAGATATAGAGATGTAGATATAGGAATAATTTCTTCTTCTCATTACAGCAGTTCCATTAGCGTTTCTTGCAGTGCTAATTCAGTAGTAATAAATTCCTTTAGCATTTTTTGTCTGGGAAGCTATTTCATCATCTATTCTAAATGATGATGTTGCTGGATAGAGTAACCTTGGGTTCAGAGCCTTGCTTTTCATTACCTTGAATACTTCATGCCATTCTCTTCTGGCCTATGGAGTTTCTGATGAGAAATCAGCTAACAGCCTTATGGGAGTTTCTTTGTAGGTCACAAATTGTTTTACTCTTGTTGCCTTTAAGATTCTCTCTTTGTCTTGATTTTTTGGCATTTTAATTATGATGTGTCTGGGCATGGGCCTGTTTGGGATCTTCTTGCTTGGAAGAGTCTATGCCTCCTGAACTTATGTGACTTTTTCCTTCACCAGGCTAGGGAAGTTTTCTGCGATAATTTCTTAAAACAGGTTCTCTATCCTTTTCTCACTTTCTTCCAATTATGATTCTCCTATGATGCAAATAGTGTTACTTTCATGTTGTCCCATAGCTCCCTTAAGATGTCCCCCTTTTTTAAATTGTTTTTTTTTCTTTTTCATTCTCTTATTGAGTGATTTTTTTTTCTACCCTGTCTTCTAATATACTAATCTAATTATCAGCTTCCCCTAATATGCTGTGTATTCTTTCCAGTGTGTTCATTATTATTGCCATGTCATTCTTTATTTGTGACTGGTATTTTTTCATAGTTACTATATCTTTTTTCACGCTGTTGAGCATCCTTGCCATCATTCTTCTGAATTCTATAACTGATAAATTTCTTATCTCCATTTCTTTTAGCTATTCTTCTGGAGAATTCTCTAGTTCTTTCATGTGTGGCTTGTTTTCTTATCTCCCCATTTTGGCTGCCTGTTTGGGTTTGTTTCCATGTGTTAGGTATATCTGCTATGACTCCCAATCTCTAGTTCAAGACAGTGTCAGATACTATTCGTGTCTGTCCTTGAGTACCCTATTTGGAGCTATCAGCAATCCACAGCAGCAATCCACAGCTTGTGCCTTCCTCTGCTGAGACTGGTTGTGTTTGAACAGGACAAGATGCACACCAAGGTCTGCTTTTCCTAGCCCTGGATCCAGAAGCATATCAGGCAAAGTGTCAAAGTACCCAGATAGCTACCTCTGCCTGTAGGTTGATTGTTATTCTCAGTATCTTTTCTTTCAAAATATTTTATTGATTTTTTACACAGAGGAAGGGAGAGGAATAGATAGTTAGAAACATTGATGAAAGAGAAACATTGATCAGCTGCCTCTTGCACACCCCATACGGGGATGTGCCTACAACCAAGGTACATGCCCTTGACCGGAATCGAACCTGGGACCCTTCAGTTCGCAGGCTCTATCCACTGAGCCAAACCGATTAGGGTTATTCTCAGTATCTTAATGAGCCTCAGGCTGTAGACTACTACAACACATATACTCCACAGGGTGGGGTGAGAAGCTTTCCAACAGTATGAGGCAATTACTTCACCCCAGGAAAAGCTGCCTGGATGGTTAAGGTCTGCCTGTGCAAGATGCCCTATGCAGTATGTAGGAATAACCCAGGGCAGGAATCCAGGTGGCTGCCCTTTGAACTCTATCCACAGAACCCCCAACCCTGTATTCTCATCACACGGCTCTGGTTCACTCTGCTCTACCTCTACCAGAGCGCAAGGTGAGTGGCTGCATGTGAAATTTTGTGCATTGACCCTTTAAGAGCACACCTGCATTTCCAGCATCTCTCCCTGACAGAGAGAGACCCTGTTGCTTTTCACAGCCAGATTTTATGTGGTCACCTTTATCAGTTCTGGTGCTCTGGGCTGGGGAGTTTAGCTTTCTTAGTGGGAACCACCCACAGGTGAGTATCCCTCCGGAACTTCAGCTGCTATCTGTGGGAGCTTGGCCAGCCCTCTCTCACCTCTGCACCGCCTAGCAGTCTCTATGTGGTCTCCACTTTCCATCCTTGGTTATCAGGATTCTCTCCAGCTAGTCTTTAGTTGTTTATTCAGGATGTTGTAATTCTAGTTTTGTCCTGGGAGTATGTCAGTGCAGTTTCCACTTAATCCACCACCATCTTAGGATCCTAGGAACTATTACTTTAGCAATATACCACAGCTGTTATTCATAATTTAACCAGATACAATCCAGTGGCTGGCACAATTGTCCAATTATTTTCCCATCCTGTTTGATTTCCTTGTGAAAACTATTCAAATGTCTTTCAGGAAAAGAAAAAAATGCCTTCAGGAATTCCCAAGTAGGAGAAGGCTCTGAGTCTATTAGGTAGGTTATACCTCTGGCCTGCTTGTGTCACCAAATGCTAACAAAATTTAAAGGGCATCTTAAATGCATATTGTTAAGTAAAATAAGCCAACCTCAAAAGGCTACATAGTGTATGATTCTACTGGTAAGTATAAGAAATTCTGGAAAATGCAAATCCGTGGTGACAGTAAACAGATAAGTAGTAGTAAAGGGATTAAGAAGTACATATTAGTAGTTATAGAATAGTCATGGGGATATCAAGTATAGGATATGGAATATAGTCAATAGTATTGTAATAACTATGTATGGTGACACACGAGTATTAGATTTCTTGGGGTGATGACTTCGTAAGTCTAGTCACTGAATTGTACATCTGAAACTAATATAATATTGTACATCAACTGTAATCTACATATATAATAGAGAAATATGCAAATTTGTCTGGTACCCATCACATTAGGACCCTTCACAGGGTGGGCGTGGCCAGAGGGCTGCAGAGCGGCATTCCGGGTCTAAGCCTAATTTTATCCAGTCTAGGCAGTCTCCCCCGGGCCCACAGCTGAATCTCAATGCTGACCTGGGGTTTACTATTACAAAACTTTTTTTAAAAATATATTTTATTGATTTTTTTTACAGAAAGGAAGGGAGAGGGATAGAGAGTTAGAAACATCGATGAGAGAAAAACATCAGTCAGCTACCTCCTGCACACCCCCCACTAGGGATGTGCCCGCAACCATGGTACATGCCCTTGACCAGAATCGAACCTGGGACCCTTCAGTCCACAGCCCTATGCTCTATCCACGGAACCAAACCACTCAGGGCTACTATTACTAAACTTTACTGGAGCTTCTCCCCACACCCACACCCTCTGCCCCAGGACTGCGCTGCCCACAGCAGGGTGCCCTGGCAGCATCCTAACAAGCAGGCAGCCCAGGAGAGCCAAGTAGAGCCAGAAGGAAGAGGAAGCTTTGGCAAAGCGGCTAGCCAGGAGCCGTGGTCAGGGGGTCCGCAGGTGTGCAGACAGGCCTCTGCCTGAGGGGTGGCTCCTAGGAGAGTGCTGCGGCTTCAGCGAAGTAGCTGACCAAGAGGTGGGTGGCCCAAGGAGCACAGTGTGGTGCCGAGGCAGGGTGCACTGGAGGGGGCTCAGGCCGGGGCAGGGTGCTGGTGGGCAGGGATCTACCTCACCTGCAGAGAGTGAGGTTCTGCAGTGGCCCCAAGATGCAGGAAACAAGTGGTGATGACTGCCGGTGTGGAAGGATGTCCAGGCAAAGGGGCGTGGACCCACAGCCCTGAGGCTGGGGGTTGAGGGGCAGTGCCACCTCAGTGGAGAGGTGCTGCACTGCTGGGTACCCCACTGTGGGGGTTAGGCAAAGCTCCTGGTGCTAACCGGGCCTCTGAGGCCTGTGCGCTTGAGAGGCCAGGACTCCTGCTCCCGCCTTGGCCCAAAAGCAAGCCTGCGCCTGCCCCGCCCTCAGTTCCTACCCCACCCCACCGGGCACACACCTGCAAGGTGAGTGTGAAGCCTACCACCTTCACCCTAGAAGGGGGGGGCAGTAAAGAATGGGGCGGGGAAGAAAGAATGTGGAGCATCCGCAATTAAGAGACCTTTGAGAATGAGGCTTGGAAGCCTCACAGGGACGTTTGTTCTGTTTGCCTGCGGCTATTCCTTAGGAAAGGCAGGGAGCAAGGCTGTGAAGGCTTCCTGTGGCTAAGTCCAGTTCCACAGCCAACTGGAATTGGCCTCAGTTTCCTGGTCTATAAAATGGATTAAGCATGTCCCAGTGACTTCACTGAACTTTGTGGGCCAATTGAAATACTATATAAAGAAGCCACACTGAGACTGATAGGAGGCACAGAAGCATGGAATGATCTGGTACAACACCCATGTGTGGCTTTTTTTTTAATCAAGAGGGATATCACAGCTGCAGTGGACCCCCATGAGGATCACAGTGCCCCAGCCCCACACCAGACCCCTCAACTCATTGTTCCAGTTCCAGGAAAAGAAATCCTCATAACTTCAGACTATAAAAACCAGCGGGTTTTGTGGTTGAGAAACACAGAGAATTGCTCCTAGGTAATTCTGCTTAAAGTGCCAGTGCACAGATTTACTCAGACTCACTCCTTCTGAGCATCAGTGCCAAGGCAGCAACTTATAAGGATCCCAGAACATATAGGGAGGAACTAGTTTGTCTGAAAACAGGACAAAAACTGAGGGGCAGTTTGTCCCAGATAAAATTACTGGCAGAGGTCTTTCTTCCTTTGTTGAGACTTCCCTTCCATAGTGCCCACCGGTAGTTGCCATATGAGTCTCCATCAACCAGCTCACCCTGTTTGCACTGCTCCGAAGACTCCCTGAGGCCCTGCCCCACCCAATTTGCAGCCCCATCTCAAGCCGTTTGCAGTGGCTTTTCCATATGAATAGCCTGTCCTAGCTAAGGCTTCAGGCTCTCCTAAAATCTCTCAAACAAATAGCAGCTGGCCTCAGCATGCCCCACACCTTTTAATCAGAGGCCTTGGGACAGGCAGTAGCTCCAGCCTGCGTTATTTCACATCTTTGCCTCTCCTGAGCACCTCCATGCCCAACATAAGCAGCAGCCATCTGAGATTGCTCTGTACCTCATGCTAGGTGGGCACAGGCAGATCACAGGCATAGCTGACTTTGCACCTCCTGGGAACTTCAAAACACACGAGATTACAACCCTACCACATCCATGAGTGACACACTCAAGGGGCAGACTCAGTGAGCACCAAAGCCCCACTGAAGCAAGTCCTACTCTGTAGGGACATCTCTTCTACTCAAGTTGCAGCTGGTCCACACAGCCCATTAGCCTGGGGGTAAATCCATCTCAGTGATGCCAACAGCAATCAAGGCTCAACTATACAGGACACTGCACACAGCCCACATAGGCGTGCACCTTGAATGCCCAGCTCAGGTGACTGGGGAGGCTGAGCCACTAGGCCCTACAGGACACCTACAACACAAGGCCACTCTATCAATACTAGAAGACTTAGCAGCTCTACCTAATACATAGAAACAAACACAGGGAAATAGCCAAAATGCAGAGACAAAGAAACATGTTGCAAATGACAGAAAAGAAAAAATCTCCACAAAAAATAACTTAATAAAATGGAAGCAAGTAAAATACTCAATACAGAGTTCAAAACAATGGTTATAAGGATGTTCAAGGAACTTAGTGACCTCTTCAAGGAACTTAGTGAGAACATCAACCACATTAAAAAAAGGACCAGTCAGAAATGAAGCATATAGCAATTGGAATGAAAAATCATTTACAGGGAATCAACAGTAGAGTAGATAATAAATTACTGAAAATAAAATTGGCAATTTGGAATATAAGGAAGCAAAAAAACACTCAATGAGAACAGTAAAAAGAAAAAGGAATCCAAAAATATGAAGATAGTGTAAAGAGCTTCTGGGACAACTTCAAGCATACAAACATTCACATCATGGGGGTGCCAGAAGGAGAAGAGAGGGAGCAAGATTTTGAAAACTTATTTAAAAAATAATGACAGAAAATGTCCCTTACCTGGTGAAAGAAATAGACATGCATGTCCAGGAAGTGCAGAGAATCTCAAACAAGATGAACCCAAATAGGCACACACCAAGACACATCATAATTAAAATGCAAAAGGTTAAAAAAAAGAGAGAATCTTAAAAGCAACAAGAGAAAAGCAGTTATTTACCTACAAGGGTGTGCCCATACAACTACCAGCTGATTTCTCAACAGAAACTTTGTAGGCCAGAGGGAGTGACAAGAAATATTCAAAGTTAAAAGCAAGGACCTACAACCAAGATTACTCTACCCTGAAAAGCTATCATTTAGAATTAAAGGTCAGATAAAGAGTTCATAGATAATAAAAGGCTAAAGGAGTTCACCACCACCAAACCAATATCACATGAAATGTTAACAGGCCTTCAAAGAAGAAGGAGGAGGAAGAGTAGGAGAAAGAGTTGATTAGGGAGAGGAGGAGGAAAAGGTGGAGATAGAGGGAAAGAAGAGGAAGAAGTAAAAGAAAGAAGGAGGAGGAGGAGGAGGAGAAGAAGGAGGGGGGAGGAGAAATATGAAAAATAAAATGGCAATAAATGCATATCTATCAACAATTGAATCTAAAAATCAAAATACATGAACAAGGAATCTAATGAACAAAATAAACTGATGTATAAAGTAGAACCAGAGCCATGGAAAGATGGAACAGACTCACGAATCTCAGAGGGAAGGGGGAGGGAGTGGGAAGATATTAACCAAAGAACATATATGCATACATGCATTACTCATGGACACAGTCAATCGGATGGTGAAGGCCTGGGGTGGGGTGGGATCTGGGTAGAGGAGGGCAATGCAGTGTGGGACAACTGTAATATTCTCAAAAATAAAGATTTTTTTAAAAAAGAAAATATCAGTCATTGTCAGGGATTGGGAGTGGAGGAAAGGTTGAATAGGCAGAGCACAAGGGATTTTTAGGGCAGTGAAACCATTTTGTATGATAGTATAATGTTGGATACATGTCATTATGTATTTGTCAAAACCCATAGAACTCTATAATACACAGTGTGAAACTTAATATAAACTATGGATTTCAGTTCATAATAATGTATCAATATTTGTCCATCATTTGTACCACACTAATGCAAAATTATTCAGCCTTTAAAAAGAAGGAAATCCTGACTTAGCCAGTTTGGTTCAGTGGATAGAGTGTCAACCTGTGGACCAAAGGGTCCTGGGTTCAATTCTGGTCAAGGACATGTACCTCAATTGCAGGCTCCTCCCTGGCTCTGGCCCTGGCCCTGGTCCGGGCACATGCAGGAAGCAACAAGTCAATGCAGTTTCTCTCACATTGGCATTTCTCTTTGTCTTTCCCTCTGTCTAAAAATAAATGAGAAAATATCCTCAAGTGAGGATTTTTTAAAAATATATACTAATAAAAGGGTAATATGCAAATTGGTCATGATACCCTCACAGTCACAACCAGATATGCTAATTAGTCACAACCAGATATGCTAGTCACAACCTGTATGCAAATTGGCCATCACTCCAACACAATAATAAGAGAGGGATATGCTAATTAGCCCTGATATGCCAATTAGTCACAATCAGTAGGCAAATTGACCACCACTCCAACACACAAGATGGCTTCCCCCATGTGGTCAAAGATGGCCACCCCCATGTAGCCACAAGATGGCTACCACAAGATGGCCTGCAGGGGAGAGCAGTTGTGGGTGATCAGGCTAGCAGGGGAGGGCAGATGGGGGTGATCAGGCAGCAGGGGAGGGCAGTTGGGGCAACCAGGCCAACAGGGGAGGGCAATTGGGGGTGACTGGGCTGGCAGGGGAGGGCAGCTGGGGGTGATCAGGCCAGCAAGGAAGGGCAGTTAGGGGCCACCCTGCTGGCTCCCAACCGCTCACCTGCCTGCCTGTCTGATTGCCCCTAACCACTCCAGCCTGATCAATGCCAAACTGTTCCCCTGCTGCCCTCATCACCCCACAGGGATCGGGTCTAAACAGGCAGTCGGACATCACTCAAGGAGTCCCAGATTGAAGAGGGTGCAGGCTGGGCTGAGAGATACTCCCTCCCTAGTGCACAAATTTTGTGCACTGGGCCTCTAGAAATAAATAAATAAATAAATAAATAAATAAATAAATAAATAAATTTTCAAAAAATGATAATAAATAAAAATAAAAAGAAGGAAATCCTGTCCCAGTTGGTGTGGCTCAGTTGGTTGGGCATTGTCCAGTATACTGAAAAGTTGCTGGTTTGATTCCCCATCAGGGAACATGCCTATGTTGCAGGCTAGATTCCCAGTAGGGGGCATACAGGAGGCAGCTGATCAATGTTACACTCTCACATTGATGTTTCTCTCTCTCTCTCTCTCTGTCTCTCTCTCTCTCTCTCTCTTTCCCCCTCCCTCTCTCTCTCCTTCTCTCTCTCGCCCACTTTCCCTTCCTTTTTCTCTAAAAATCAAGTTTTTTAAAAAAAATTTAAGGGAGGAAATCCTGCCATTTGCAATAACATGGATGAACCTGGAGGGCAACATGCTAAATGAAATAGGCCAGAAAGAGAAAGACAAATATAACATGATTTTGCTTAAATGTATAATCTAAAAAAAAAATCAACATATAGTAACAGGTAATAAAATGATGGTTACAAGAGGATGGGAATAGGGGAAAAGGGGAGATGTTGATCAAAGGGTACAAACTTTCAGTTATAAAATGAATAAGTTATGGACACTTAATGTATTACATGGTAACTATAGTTAGTAATACAAATGCTCCTTGACTTACAATGGGATTACATCCTAACAAACCCATTGTAAGTTGAAAATATCATACATCAAAAAAGCATTTAGTACACCTAACCTACTGAACATCATAGCTTAGCCTAGCCTACCTTAAACATGCTCAGAATAATTACATTACCTTCCAGTTGGGCAAAATCATCTAACATAATGAATACACTATAGAATATTGGTTGTTCATTATCATGTGACTGACTGGGAGCTGTAGCTTGCTGCTGCTGCCCAGCATCATGAGAGACGATAATGCCACATATTGCTAGCTCGAGAAAAGATCAAAATTCAAAGTATAGTTTCTACTGAATTCATGTCGCATTCATACCATTGTAAAGTCAAAAATTCATAAGTGGAAACATTGTAAGTCAGGGACCATCTATACTGTTTTGTGCACTTGAAATTTGCTAACAGAGTAGTTCTGAAGTGTTCTTACCACACACAAAATATTGTAACTATGGGAGATGATAATATATTAATTAAATAGTGGTAAGCATTCCATAGTGTGTACATATGTCAAAACATCATATTGTATACCTTAAATATATGTAATTTTTATTTGTCAAAAATAAATAAAAAACAAAATATAAGAATAAGAGAAACTGTTGGGGCAGTATACAGGAACTTTCTGCATTATCTGTTCAATTTTTCTATAAACCTAAAACTTCTCTAAAAATTCTATTGAATTTTAAAAAATTGTACAAAAGGAGAGAGAAAGAGAGGGGAGATTGTGGTAGACTTATTGGTGACTCCCAATGAATCACTTCTTCCAATGTGTATGCTCTTCTGTAGGTTCCTCCCACATTGACTCTAGGTTTGACTTATGACTTGTTTTAGTAAATGGTATATTATTAGCAAGCATTATACAAATAGAGGCAGAATGTTCCTTCTTGGAGCTCAGCTGCCATGCTATTAACAAGGCCTGGACTAATCCTGCTGGAGAGAGAAAGAGGCTACTTTAAAGGCACTGAAAGATAAGAGAGAGAAACACATACAGGGGAACCAGGTACCCCTGCTTCATCACCTCAGACACAAGAGTGATCCCAACAGATATCACTTGAATAGAAGATTCTCCCAGACAACCCACACTATCATGAGAAATAATAAATTGCTGTTGTTTCAAGGCACTAATTTTGGGGTAGTTTACTATGTAGCAATAACTAAATGAAACTAGAACCTTTCCTTAAAAAAAAAACTCTTGAAAAACAGCTCTTAATAGCACTTACAAAATAACAATATGGTGGGATGTGAGCATAGAGTGTATCTTAGGCTCTTCTCTGTGTGAAACTAGCGTGTCTGAACAGGGAAGAAAGCAAGCTATTGATCTCATTAGCAAGCAATAGAAATTGGAAATCCCTTATCATTAGTAGTAATTCCCTACATTTATATAAATGATTCACAGATAGCAAGTTGCTTTCCTATGAACCCCATACTTGGTGTGCTCTTGGAGACCAGAATAACAACTTGGGAATTGATGCAATGTAAGGCCATAACTTATTCCTGAGCAAAAATAATATGAAAATCATATTTCAGAATAATTCGTCCATTAACCATATATAAAATCATTTACAGCAAAGAATCTTGGCATCCATACAAGCCAACTTGTAATGCATATGGAAGATACCAAGAAAAGCGATAAGAATCTAAGAGATGTGGCTGACCACAAGATTTATCATCTAATTACATATGGTTAGAGAAAAGTAAAAATGGGTTTTGTATTTGTTTTCTACTGCTGCTATAACAAATTACCACAATTTAAAACACAAAAGTATTATGCTACAATTGTGCAGGTCAAAAGTCTGACATGTCTCACAAGGCTAAAATCAAGGTGTCAGCAAATCTGTATTCCTTTTTGTAGGTTCTAGAGAATTCTTTTCCTTTCCCTTTCCAGCTTCCAGAGCCACCCAAATTCCTTGCCTCATGACCCTCTTCCTCCATCTTCAAAACCAGCAGCTTTGCGTTGCTCTGAGCCTTTCATTCCTAGTCACACCTGCCTATGACTCTCTCTCTCTGACTCCCTCTTCCACTTTTAAGCACCCTATGATCACATTGGGCCCATCCCATAATTCAGGTGATTCTCCCCTCTCAAGGTCACCTGATTAGCCACCTTAATTTCTTAATTCCTGTAACATTAATTCCCCGTTCCATGAAATTTGACTTATTCACATATACTGGAGGATTAGAATGTGGGCATACTTAGAGGTTTCATGGCAATATTCTGCCTACCACACGCTTTAGGGGTTAGAACTTGGGAGTTCACAAGAATTTAGTGCCACTGATGATGGATAAGATGAGAGGAATCCATTTGGATGGGAAGACATCAAAGTTTTTGCCAAGGAAAGTGTAGTATCCAAATGACAATGGTCCCTGGAGCTGTTGGTCTTGAGGATCTGAATCCAGAAACACATTATGATTAGGGACATGATCCTAGGGAAACTTACATCTGGAGGTAAAGTCTGAAAGCCCTTAAGCCACTGATCTCCTAGTCATTGTAGAAAGATAATAACAAAAGGATGAGAAGCCCTAATCATGTTCAACATGGGGCAAACACTCATTCTTTAAAAAACTGAAAGGAAACAAGGAAGGCCTAGAGGGGTCTGAAGATGGTGCTAAAAAATTCCAAAGGGGACCATTTAACTGGTCCTCTCAACCACATCTGTAGCCCAGATGTTTCATGTAACCAGAGCACATGCCCACACCAAAAAGTCGACATTATATGCTCCACGAGGTCTGTGGCCAATGTAAAAGTGTGGAGGAACCAGTCCACATGGCAAACTAAGTTTGTTATTTGTGTCACATCAAAGCCAGAGCCCCAATGAATTACTGCCCTCTGAGGTCATTTAATTATGATTAAGTGAACTAAGAACCAGTGTAAATGGCATTTTATACTCCAGTGACTTAAGGTATGAGATGTAGCCGAAGTGAATAAGATTTATGGCCCAAACTCATGCAACCTTACAATAATTGCATGACACTTTTACTATGAGGCAAGTGATGCCAGCTCTTGAAATAATTAAAAGTACATACCAACTACAAGGCTGGACTTCAGGCATATATTGGAAGCCAGGAGACAGAGTGAGGAGCAGGTTTCTTTGTGACTAATTCACTCTGGTTAGCAGCAGCTATTTCTTTTACCTGCAACAAAGTCTTAATTAGGGTGGGAAGACTAACTCTGAGCAGCCAGGGTCATACCACACCACACATCTTCAGGAGTCAGGTTCCACCCAAATGAGACAAGCTTCATAGATAAGTAGTTCTTCAAATTCCCAGGCTCACATGCCACTGCCCTCTGCAGATACCTTTGTGCCTTTGAGATGACTTTAGTCTGGGTCACCATCCTTGGAGACAAATGATCACTTTGCATAGATTCCAAGGGTACTAGCAGAGTGAGAAGTGGATCAGGAAAAATGTGACCCACTTGACTTGGGTATTTTGTCCCCTGATCTTCTGTTACTTCTGCTTCTTTGGGTTTATGCAACAATTGGAATCTTCCTGACTTATAATTTTGCATTGCATCTCAGGGATTCTGATCTCACCTCCCCGCTTCAAGGAGGGCGTCATCTAATGTAATAGAAGAGAAATATTGAAATTGACCGTTTCTTCAGGATGCCTAAGCCACGCCCACCAGCCAATCAGAGTGGCTGTATGCAAATTAACCCAGCCAAGATGGAGGCCGGCAGTCACAGAGCTAGAGTAAACAGGAGGCTTCTGTTGCACCAGGAGTAAACTGTCTGCCTAGGCCGGCTGGGCCTCTCTGCTCATGGCAACATAGTTGCAATTATAGAAACCACGGAGCTGAACCAAACAGGAAGCTTCCATTGCATCAGCGATGGAGGAAACTGCCTGCCTAGGCCGGCTGGGCCTCTACTAAGGCAACATTCTTTCAATTATAGAAGCCGCAGAGCTGAAGCCAACAGGAGGCTTCGTTACCTGCCTAGGCCTGGGCTTAAAGCAACAGTGTATCAATTATAGAAGATAAATAAACTCCAGAAACCTGCTTCCAGCCAGCCTTGCTGGGACGTTGGGTCAATGGGAGCTGTGGGCAGCCTTAAAGCCTGAAAACAGCCCTCAGCCCTGCACCTAGGCTTCCCAGGCACCCCAGTAGAGACCTGACCCCTGAAGGGATGTGGGAAGCCTGAAAACAGCCCTCAGCCCTGCACCTAGGCTTCCCAGGCACCCCAGCAGGGACCTGAACCCTGAAGGGACTGTGGGAAGCCTGAAAACAGTGCTCAGCCCCACACCCAGGTGCCCAGGCACCCCAGTAGGGACCTGAACCCTGAAGGGACTGTGAGCTGCCTGAAAACAGCCCTCAGCCCCTCACCCAGGCTGGCCAGGCATGCCGAGGGGTCCCAGACTCCGAGAGAGCACAGGCCAGGCTGAGGGACCTCCCGAGTGCACAAATTTTGTGCACTGGGCCCCTAGTAATCACATAATTGAAATTGGCACAGAATTTTTTCCTTGCAGCTCCTGACATTCATGTCAGTGCTTGATTATAGCAAGCATAAAGAAAATAGGGGAGAGAAGAGAGAAAAAAAGAAAATAGGAGGATGAAGAAAATGTTGTTAACCTATATCATTGAATAAATATGTTTTATTCATCATGTGATGTGTTGAAGAATTTTCTATTGCAATAGTCTCCTAGTTAATCTCCACATCTTTAATCTCACCCCACTCTAATCCAGTCTCCCTCTGTGAACTAAATAATTTTTTAAACAAAAAAGTATTTTAATTTTTATTGCAATGGTAAGTGGGATTGCTTGTTTAGTTTCTCCTTCTGAAAAATCATTATTGGTGTATAAAAAAGCCATCCATTTTTGGGTGTTGATTTTGAATCCTGCTACATTGCCAAATTCATTTATTAAATCTAGTAGTTTTTTGGTAGTCTTTAAGGTGCTCTATGTATGATATCATGTCATCTGCAAATAATGAGAATTTTACTTCTTCCTTTCCAATTTGGATGTATTTTATTTCTTCTTATTATTTGATTGCTGTGGCTAGGATTTCCAGTATTATGTTAATAAGAATGATGAAAGCTGACATCCTTGTCTTGTCCCTGTTCTTAGTGAAAATAGGTTTTAATTTTTGCCCATTGAGTATAATGCTCACTGTATGTTCATCATATATTGCCTTTATCATGTTGTAATATGCTCCCTCTATTCCCACTTTGCTGAGAGCTTTTATCAAGAATGGCTGGTGGATTTTCTTGAATGCTTTTTCTGTGTCTATTGATATGATCATGTGATTTTTGTCTTTCAATTTGTTTATGTAATGTTTTATTTTATTTTTAAATATATATTTCTTTATTGATTTCAGAGAGGAAGCGAGAGGGAGAGAGATATAGAAACATCAATGATGAGAGAGAACCATTGATCAGCTGCCCCCTGCACACCCCCCATTAGGGATCGAGCCCGAAACCCAGGCATGTGCCCTTGGCTGGAATCGAATCTGGGACCCTTCAGTCAGCAGGCCAACTCTCTATCCACTGAGCCAAGCTGGCTAGGACTTGTTTATGTAATGTATCATATTTATTGATTTGCAAATATTACATCAGTCTTACATCCCTGGAATAAACTCCACTTGGTCATGGTTTATGATCTTTTTAATATATTGCTGAATCTGATTTGCTAATATTTTGTTGAGGATTTTAGCATCTATGTTCATCAGGGATATTGGCCCATAATTCTCTTTCTTTGTACTGTAGTTATCTGGTTTTGGAATTAGAATAACGCTGGCCTCTTAAGAAGAGCTTGGAAATGTTCCTTCCTCTTAGACTTTTTGGAATAGTTTGAGGAGTGTAGGTGTTAGTTCTTCTTTGAATGTTTGGTAAAACTCCCCTGTGAAGCCATCTGGACCTGGGCTTTTGTTTGCTGGGAGTTTTTTGTGTTTGTTTGTTTGTTTATTACTGCTTCTACTTTCATCAGTTGTTATTGGCCTATTCAGGTTTTCTGATTCAGTTTTGGAAGATTTTATTTTTCCAGGAATTTGTCCATTTCATCCTCATTGTCCAGCTTGTTGGCATATAGTTGTTCATAGTGTTTCCTTACAAACCTTAGTATTTCTGCGGTGTCAGTGGTTACTTCTCTGCTTTAATTTCTGATTTTATTTATTTGGATCCTCTTTCTTTGTTTCTTTATGAGTCTGGCTAACAGGTCATCAGTCTTGTTTTTTTTCTTTCAAAGAACCAGCTCTTGGTTCCATTGACTTTTTGTTTTTTTGTTTGTTTTGTTTTTTTAGTCTCTATGTCATTTATTTCTGCTCTAATCTTTATTTCCTTGACTCTACTTACTCTGGGCTTTTCTTTTTGTTCTCTTTCTAGTTCTTTAAGTTGTAGGGTTAAATAGTTTATTGTTGATTTTTCTTGGTTTTTGTTTTTTTAATATATTTTATTGATTTTTTTATATAGAGGAAGGAAGAGGGATAAAGAGTTAGACATCGATGAAAAAGAAACATCGATCAGCTGCCTCCTGCACACCTCCCACTGGGGATGTGCCCACAACCAAGGTACATACCCTTGACTGGAATCAAACCTAGGACCCTTCAGTCCACAGGCCGATGTTCTATCCACTGAGCAAAACCGGCTAGGGCATGATTTTTCTTGTTTTTGATGTAGGCCTGTAGTGCTATGAATTTCCCTCTCAGGACTGCTTTTGCTGTGTCCCAGAGATTTGGGGTTGTTCTGTGCTCATTTTAATTTTTTTCTAATAAGTTTTTTATTTCTTTCTTCATCTCATTAGTCACCCATTTATTATTTAATAACATGCCATTTAGTCTCCATGTATTTGAATCTTTTAGGATGTTTTACTATAGTTGATTTCTAATTTCATTCTACTGTGATCTGAGAAGATGCTTGATATGATTTCAATCTTCTTGAACTTGTAGAAAGTAGTTTTGTGCCCTAAAATGTGGTCTATCTTTGTGAATGATCAATGTGCACTGGAGAAGAATGTATATTATGCAACTTAAGGTTGAAATGTTTTATAAGTGTCAATTAAATACATCTGATCTAGTGTGTCCTTAGAGTCACTGATTGCTTGTTAATTTTTTGTCTGGAAGATCTACCGAGTTAAGTCAGTGGAGTGTTAAAGTCCGCTACTATGACTGTGTTGTTGTTTATCTCTCCCTTAACATACTCTAGAAATTATATATATATATATATATATATATATATATATATATATATATATATATATATATTTATGTATTAGAGAGGCCTGGTGCACAAAAAATTGTGCACTGGTGGAGGGAGTCCCTGTACCCTCTCCCAGTCTCGACACCTCAAAGGATGTCCACCTGCTGGCTTAGGCCTGCTTCCCTCCCTGGGGGATCGGGCCTAAGCTGGCAGTCAGACATTCCTCTGGGAGCCCGGGAGCCCATTGGGGATGTCCACTTGCCAGCAGGGAGCAGGCCTACACTGCAGTTGGACATCCTTTGCACTGGTGAGAAGGTGGAAGAGGCTCCCACCACCACTGTTGTACTGGCAGCTGTCAGCCTGGCTTGTGGCTGAGCAGAGCTCCCCCTGTGGGAGTGCACTGACCACCGAGGGGAAGCTCCTGAATTAAGCATCTGCCCCATGGTGGTCAGTGTGTGTCATAGTGACCAGTCAGTCCCATTCGTTCTGCTGCTAGGGTCAATTTGCATATTACCCTTTTATTATATAGGATAGAGGCCTGGTGCATGGGTGGGGGCTAGCTGGTTTGCCCTGAAGGGTGTCCCGAATCAGGATGGAGGTTCCCACTGGGGTGTTTGGCCAGCCTGGGTGAGGGGTTGTTGGCTGATTGCAGGCTGGCCACACCCCCTTTAGGGTGGAGGTCCCCACTGGGGTGTCTAGCCAGACTGGGTGAGGAAATGATAGCTGTTTGCAGGCTGGTCAAGCACCCAATGGGGACCCTCACCCCATGAGCATGTGGCCAGCCTGAGTGAGGGACTGAGGACTGTTTTCGGGCTGGCCACACCCCCTTCAGAGTGGGGGTGCCTAGTGGGGTGCCTGGCCAGCCTGAGTGAGGGCATGAGAGCTGTTTGCAGGCTTGCTAAGCCCCCTAGCACAAACTCTCACCCCATGGGGGTGTGGCAAGCCTGGGTGAGAGGCTGGGGGCTGCTTTCAGGCTGCCCACAGCCCCTTCAGGCTGGGGGTTCCTGCTGGGGTGCCTGTCAAGCCTGGGTGAGGGGCTGATGGCCATTTTCAGGCTGGCCACACCCCCCAGCTCCCAGCATCTCCATATCTTGGATTTATTTATCTTCTATAATTGAAACTTTGTAGCCTTGAGCAGAGCCTAAAGCCAGCCAGGGCAGGTGGAAATCTTGGCTTCCTCCATTGCCAGGGGCAACCCAAGCCTCCTGTTCACTCCAGCTTCATGGCCGCTACCATCTTAGTTGGGTTAATTTGCATACTCGCTCCTGATTGGCTGGTAGGTGTAGCAGAGTGGCGGAATGATGGTTAATTTGCGTATTTCATATATATATATATATATATATATATATATATATATACACTCCTATATTGGGTGCATATGTGTTTGTTAGAGTTATGTCCTCTTGTTGGATCAATCCCTTTAGTATTATGTAGTTATCTTTGTTGTCTCTTGTAATGGCCTTTATTTTGATGTCTATTTTGTTGGGTCTGTATATTGTTACTCCAACTTTTTTTTTTCTTTTCCATTTGCATGGAAATGTGAATCTCATACTGTGTGCATCTTTTGTTCTGAGTTGAGTTTCTTGTAGACAGCATGAAGTTGGGTCATGTTTTTATATCCATTCAGCTACTTTATGCCTTTTGATTAGAGCATTTAATCCATTTACCTTTAAGGCTATTATTGATACATACACATTTATTGCCATTTTAATTCTGTATATCTAGGTTTCTTTCTCTGTTTCTTCTTCTCATTACAGCAGTTCCTTTATCATTTTCATAATGCTGGCTTGGTGGTGATGTACTCCTTTAGCCTTTTTTGTCTTGGAAATCTTTATTTGACTGTCTATTTTGAATGATAGCCTTGCTGGATATCTTGGTTTCAGGTCCTTGCTTTTCATTACCTTGAGTGATTCATGCTATTCCCTTCAAGCCTGTAGATTTCCTGATGAGAAATCAGGTGTCAGCATTATTGGAGCTCCTCTGTAGGTAACAGTTTGCTTTTCCCATGCTGCCTTTAAGAGTCTTTTTTTGTCTTTAATTTTTGTCTTTAATTATGATGTGTCTAAGCACGTGCTTGTTTGGGTTCTACTTGCTTGGGGTTCTCTGTGCCTCCTGAACATGTGTGACTTTTTCCTGTACCAGGTTAGGGAAGTTTTCTGCCATTATTTCTTCAAACACCTTCTCTAGTCCTTTCTCCCTTTCTGTCTCTTCTGGCACACCTGCTATTTAAATACATTTCATGTTGTTCCACAGCTCACTTAATAAGCTATCTTATTATTTTTTAATGTCTGTTTCTTTTTGTTTCTCTGATTGAGTGATTTTTCAACCCTTTATTCTAATTCACTGATTTGATCCTCAGCTTCCCCTAATCTGCTGTGTATTCCTTCTAATGTCATCTTTATTTGTGCTATGTCATTCTTTACTTCTGTTTCCATAGTTACTATATATTTTCTCATGCTGTCGAGCATCTTTACCATCATTATTCTGAACTCTGTAGCTGATAAATTTCTTATCTTCATTCCATTTATCTCTTCTTCTGGAGAATTCTCTTGTTCTTTCATTTGGGGGTTGTTTCTTTGTCTCCTCATTTGGGCTTCCTGTTTGGATTTGTGTCTATGTACTAAGTAGATCTGCTATGACTACCAATATCTAGTGCAAGGCAATGTCATATATTGCTTGTCACTGGCCCTGAGTACCCTGTTAGGAGCTATCAGCGATCCATAGCTTGTGGATCACTCTCCTGTGGCTGGGTGCCTTTGGAAAGGACAAAGATGTGCTCTCAGTTCTGCTTTTCCTAGCTCCAGGACCTGAACAAAATCAGCCAAATACCCAAAGCCTCCAGAGAATTGCCTGTGCCTGCAGTCTGATTGTTATTCAGTGTTAGTTAGCCTCTGGCTATCGACTACAGTGTGGGTCAAAAAGTTTTCCAACCAGGTGGGGCAATTTCTCCCTCCCACGCCCCCCCCCCACATAAACTGCCTGGATTATAAAGATCATCTGCAGTATGAGATGAGGGAACGACTCCACACAGTTAACTGGGGTGGCTGCCTTCCAAACTCTTAACACCAAACCTCCAAACCTGGATTCTCCACACACAGCTCTAGTACACTCTGTACTCCCTCTGCCAAAGCCCAAGGTGAGGGGCTGCACACAAAATTTTATGTGTTGGCCCTTTAAGAGGGTGCCTGCACTTCCAGCCATATCTCTAAGGCAGACAGCAATGCTGCTGCTTTTCAAAACCAGATGTTGTTTGGGCACCTTTCTCAGTTTTGTTGCTCTGGGCTGGTGTCCAAGCTTGGGGTTTAGACCCCAGAGTTCTCAGTGGGAAACCCACCCACAGCTGAGATATGTCTCTGGAACTTCAGCTGCTGTTGTGTGAGCCCAGCCAGCCTCTCACACCTTTGTACTTCCTAATATTCTCTATATGGTCTTCACTTTTTGTTCTTGGTTATCAGGGTTCCCTCCAGCTAGTCTTTAGTTGATTATTCAGGATGGTGTTTCTGTACTTCAGTTGTAATTCCAGTTTGGTCCTGGTAGCATGACAGTGTACCTTCCCCTTACTCTGCCGCCATATTGGCATCCTTATGCTATTCCCTCCCTTGCTACCTCCCTCCCTTTCTAATCTTCTATTCAGCTAAAAAATAGTACACACACACACACTTTTTTTTCCTTGATACACGAATGCCATGTAGATTATGTATAATCTATAGATTATGTAGAACATTATAATGCATCAGAATAATCAATAATCAACAAATAAAAATGCAAATTGACAGACCCCACTACAGAGATACAGTAACTCTGGGAATCTGAATTTTTAGGAAGCAGCCTGTGTAACTCTAAAGCAGATGATCTGTGAACCATGCTTGGAGAATTACAGCCTACTCCAACTATAGTGGACCATACCATAAGTCTTCAAATGCACATGCTCTTTCTTTTGTATTTGCTCATGTTTCCTGTGCCTGGGATGCCTGTCCCCCATCTGATCACCTAGATAATCCTTATTTATCCTTTACACCTTTGCTTAACCCTCTTTTCCTCTGGAAATCTTTCTTGAATCCCACCCATGTCAGGTGTCCCTCCTATATTCTTTCTGAGCTCTGTACTTCTCTTTTAGCACTTAAGTGATTACCTGCCATAGAGGCAGAAATTATGTCAATCTTGTTTACCATTTTATCCCTAACACACTCAATCATATGACATAATGTCATTCAATAAAACATTCAAATTAATGTATTATCTTGAATATAGATCCCAAAGGAAATCTAAATTCAATTGACCATTTGAGATCTAGGTAACATAACACCTGTCAGCCTCAAAAGAGAGCAAGCTGCCAATTTAGCTTTAGACTCAGATACAGGAATTCAATTCTTCTTATTTTTATTTTGTATGAACATTCCTTGTGCTTTTACAGCAAAACTGCTACTACTGCTTCCAAAAATGTCATCCTCTATAGATGCACCCCTAATCACTTCTAAGGCCCAGGAATACACCAAAAGATGTTCTTTGTCATCCTTAACATAGTTTCCCATTCACCAGCATCTTAACAATGGCTTTCATTGCCCAGCATCCCTAAGATATTTTTTTCCTTCTGGATTTCTTTCTAAATGGTTTTATCCTATCCTAACTGAGGAGGACATTGCACTTTCATCTAAACGAGAGGATTGTAAACCATTCCTCAGGCCCTTTCACCTTTCACCCTCTCTGCTAACAACGGTATCAGTATTAGGGCAACCTGATTTGCCCAGGACATTCCCACTTTTAATATGGAAAATGCCCCATCTCCCTTTTTCCCCCACCTCCCAGACCCTGACCATCACCATTCTACTCGCTGCTTCTGTGAGTTTGACTTTTTTAGATTTCACATGTAAGTAATATCACACAGTATCTGTCTTTCTATGTCCAGCTTATTTCACTAAGCATAATGTCCTCCAGCTTGATCCAAATTGACAAATTTCTTCCTTTCTTGGGGCTGAATAATATTCTACACACATTTTTTAATCCTCGCCCTAGGATATATTTATTTATTTTTAGAGAAAGGAAGGGAGAGAGATAGAACTTCAATGTGAGAGAGAAACATCAATCAGCTGCCTCCCACATGCGCCCCAACTGGTAATCAAACCTGCCACATTTTTATGTATGTAATGATGTTCCAACTAACCGAGCCACCTCACCAATGCCACACTTTCTTTATTCATTCAGCCATTGATGGACACTTAGATTGTTAGTGAAAGAGTAAACACTTTCAGTTATAAGATAAACAAGTGGGAATCTAATGTATACTATTGTGATTATAGTTATTAATATTGTTTTGTACACTTAAACTTTTCTAAGATAGTAGATTTCATTTTGTTAATTCTCACTGGAAGATACTTTTCCATTGATTTTTAGAGAGAGTGGAAGAGAGAGGGAAAGGCAGAGAGAAAAATCGGTATGAGAGAAACACATCGATAAGTTGCCTCTTGGACAAGCCCTGACCAGGCCCTGGGCCAAGAAGGAGCCTGCAACCAACATGCATGCCCTTGACCGGAATTGAACCTGGAACCCTTTGGTCCACAGGCCAATGCTCTCTCCATTGAGCAAAACTGGCTAGTGCTAAGAGAGTAGATCTTAAGTGTTCTCACCACACACACACACACACACACACACACACACACACACACAAAATGGTAAGCGAGGTAATTGATGTATAGATCAATTTGGTTGTGGTAATGCTTACACAAGATATATGTATATGAAGTCACCATGTTGTATACCTTGAACAATCATATTACACAATCTGAACATATGTGATTTTTATTTGGCAGTCATCTTCTATAATAAAAGCAAAACATGCAAATGTGACCATCACCACCAGCCAATCAGAGCAGCTGTATGCAAATTAACCCAGCCAAGATGGAGGCCAACAGCCAAGGAACTTGAGCAAACCTAAGGGTTCTGTTGCAACTGCCTGCCTATGCTGGCAGTTGGAAGTGGCACCAGGGACCAGGAAGTGGGAAAGCAAGGTGGCGGGCCGGGGAGCGGGTAAGAGGTGGCAGGGGGTTGGCGACCTGC
>PVJC01016919.1:0-33127 GCA_004026665.1 Murina feae | reverse complement strand
TGGGTGGGGCTGCAAGGCCAGGGGACCGCGAGGCAGCTAGAGCTGTGAGGGCTGAGCCCCTCGCATGAATTTCGTGCATCAGGCCTCTAGTTTCATGATAAAGCCAAGCTGTATGTCTTAAAAAATCATCTAAAACTGACACTGTGCACTCTTTACCCAAGAGAACTGAGAAATATTGCAGTGGAGTAATGTCAAATCACTTTCCATGTATCAGTTACATAGGATCACCTACTGGATACCAGACATTGGGCTCAACACTGGAAATGCAATAATGAACATGGTGTGGACATTGACTTCAAAGGGTGTACACTCTGTTTGAAGAAGCAGGTGATTTCAACATCTGTTGAACATTTTAACGAGAAAGAAGCAAGTACAGGGTGCTTGGGAACACAAAGAAGGAATATCTAAACTAGTCTAAAAGGAAA
Source organism: Murina feae (assembly GCA_004026665.1). Classification (NCBI taxonomy): domain Eukaryota; kingdom Metazoa; phylum Chordata; class Mammalia; order Chiroptera; family Vespertilionidae; genus Murina; species Murina feae. Next base: position 32,702 of record PVJC01016919.1, on the reverse strand, counting down.
AATAAGTTTTCTTACAAGAAGAGGCATCCAAGCTGAAACTTGAAGGGGGAATCAGGAATTAGGTAGGTGAAAGGAAACAGGATAGAGATGAGGGAATTTTTCTAATCAAAGTTCTAGACATTAAGAAAGAAGACTAGAGAGATAAAGAAAGCTATCCAGAAAAGGCCCTGGACTTTTTAATTAAGCAAAATATGGAGAATTGAAAGACTTTAAATTTCTGCATTAGAAAGATGGTGTTGGCTGTGATGTGGAAAAAGATGAGGAGGGTAGCTAAGATGAAAAATAGGGAGACCAGTTAGGAACCTGTGCAGCGTTCCAGGTAGAGTTGATGGTGACCTGAGCCAAGGGGATAACAATGGGAATGGGGAGAAAGAGGTTTTGAGATATATTTAGGACACAGGAGTAGAAGAACAAAATTCTGCTTCATACCAAAATGAGTCTGATGATAGTGAAAAAAATGCACTAAACCTGGGAGCATCCTAGACTTTGTGATTATTTTGCGTAACTCTTTTGTACAGCTTGTGCCCAGTGACTCCTTACAATAAGTTCAGAGAGGTTCTAAGCTATAAAAAGTAGTTTAAAATGTTGAAGTAATAAAAGTCAAAACAGGACAAAACCCCTCTTTTGCTCCTTGATTTTGGCAGAAGAATTTATGTGCAATAAAAGAACTATATATTAGGCTAGTCTTGGCAATTTCTCTAAAATCTTGTTAGAGAAATCATTGCACAGTTTTCCAGTCCACTTCAAGTTATAAACAAGAACAGCCTTATCAAATATGCCTACAACTAAATCAGAGAGAATTAGTTGATAGGTCACTTCAAGTGGAAAGTCTGAACGGTCCTTCTGGCAGAAGACACTTCTATCACAGGGATAGGATGATCATTCTGTCCCTGACCAACATATCCAAGGAACCCCATTGATGAGCTGATTTGTAACTATATTCTGGCTGGAAACTTCTGGTGAAATCCTGCTTTCTGAGCGTATGATGTCTATGCCACAAATTACTCTTCCTCTCACCAACCCATGCTTCTTTAAGATTCAAACTAGCATCCTTTACCTTTTCATGTATCCACAGATATCCTGGATCCGACAACTCAAATTCTACTCATCACACCTTGGATTCCCCAAGATATACATATCTCATTATTCTTCTAATCTAATAAAAGAAAAGCATGCAAATTGACCACACCTCTACTATGCCCCAAACCATGCCCACCAGCCAATCAGAGAGACTATATACAAATTAACCCAACCAAGATGGCAGCTGGCAGCCACAGAGCTGGAGCAAGCAGGAGGCTTGGTGGCCCCAGCGATGGAGAAAGCTAAGCTTCCCACCTGCCCTGGCCGACAGTGGCCTCTACTCAAGGCAACAAAGTTTCAATCATAGAAGATAAATAAATCCCAGATACCTGCTTCCAGCCAGCCTTGCTGGGAGCTTGGGTGGCTGGGGGCTGTAGCCAGCCTGCAAACAGCCATCAGCCACTCACCCAGGCTGGCTAGGCACCCCAGCAGGACCCCCATCCTGATCTAGGACACCCTTCAGGGCAAACCAGTCAGCCCCCACCCATGCATCAGGCCTCTGTCCTATATAATAAAAGGGTAATATACAAATTGACCCTAACAGCAGAATGACTAGAAATGACTGGTCACTATGACACACACTGACCACCAGGGGCAGATGCTCAATGCGGGAGCTTCTCTCTGGAGGTCAGTGTGCTCCCACAGAGGGAGCTCTGCTCAGCCACAAACCAGGCTGATGGCTATCAGTGGTGGTGGTGGGAGCGTCTACTCGCCTCCTCAGCAGCACTAAGTATGTCTGACTGTAACCTCGGCCTGTTACCCGCTGGAAAGTGGAAATCCCCTGAGGGCTCCTGGGCTGCCAGAGGGGTGTCTGACTGTCAGCTTAGGCCTGATTTCCTGGGGAGCTTGCCTAAGCTAGCAGGTGGACATCCCCCAAGGGGTCCCAGACTGTGAGAGGGCACAGGCTGGGCTGAGGGACCCCCCTCTGCCAAGTGCATAAATTTTTGTGCACTTAGTCCTATATAATAAAAGGCTAATATGCAAATTGTCCTCTACACCAGGAGTTCCAGCCAGAGTTCAACCCAGAGTTTGATCAGGGGGCGGGGCCAGGCAGCCAACCACTTGCGGCCCCTTCACCCTGCCATCTCCGCCCCCCATAAGCCCCTCCCACCTTGATCAGGGGCAGGGCCAGCCAGACCCCAGCCATTCATGAATTCATGCATCAGGCCACCAAGTGAAATATAACAAAATGGCATCTTTCACATACTGAAAAAATTATCATTCTTTGACATTCCATATGAACAGTAATCTGGAAGCTTCTCGTTTTTACCCACCCTGATGTCTGCTCACCTGATCACTCTCTATCATTATCCTCAACACCCTGGCTCTCTATTATTCAGTAACATAGTCTGTGATTTTCTGAGTGTTGATAGGAAAAATCATACCTACAGCAGATCTCTGACAAAACTTTTGCAACCCCCTTCACATCTGCTTCACAACTCTCAATTCTAATGGACTTTTTGACACATCAGAATCATAGAGGATATTGAAACTATGAGACATGAAATATCTTAATGCCCTAGCCCAACTCTAAAGCCATCTTCCTTTCTCACAGCAGCAAAGCATGGTGATTGAGTGCGCAAACTCTACCTAAACTGCCCGAATTCAAAACCTGGCTTTACTGCAAACTGATTTCTATAAGTAAGTTCTTTAACTTCCTAGTTTAACTGTTAAAATGTTAAAAACACTAAATTAATACATAAAATCTTACAATCATGCCTCAGCTAGAAAAGAAAATATGCGTCATAGAAGTAGATTAATAAGAAGAAAAACCATCTTCCGGTCAAATGAAATGTCACCCAGGATCTAGGAAATCCTGAGTGTAATGTGATTAAGATAGCAAAGCCTTAATAGAAGACCATGTAGAACAGGTTTCTTTATGCACTGAGGTACCTCCAAGAGCAATGAGACACCTAGGGCACCTATAGCCCAAACTGGAGGAGTAGAAATGATTAAATGTTTGGAGGTCAATTGCACCATTTAAAAAATAAATGTACAGGAGGTAACTCGTCATTGGCTTTGTTCAATAGGTTAAAATGTCTCACATTCATGTAGGAAGAAAAGAATTACATGCAGTGCCCACCAACGTGGGTCAGTGATGGAGTGCTGACCTGTGAACCAGGGGGTCATGGTTCCATTCCTGGTCAGGGCACATGCTCAGGTTTCAGGCTCAAACGCCAGAATTAGCGGGCTTCACTCAAAGGATGTGCTCATTTGGGACTCTCAGAGGTCAATGAAATGTTGCCTCTAGAAGAACGTTTTGAGGAAGGCTGTGGTCACTGGTACAGGTCTGAAAGGTAAGATAAAAACATCGTTCAAAGCACAAAGCTTCCAGGTTCTATAATAACCAGTCCATGTCTGGACATTTAAGAGAACAGGGTAAGATTTCTTCAGGCTGAGGGGGAAAACAACCCTATAAGGATGAAAAAAAAATCACAAAATTAGGCTTTCATGAGATCAAGCTCTCAGCAGCCAATCTCAGGAAAGTTTATGTTAATTATCTGTGTCCTGCTCTCACCAAAATATTTTTGTTCAGTCATGGACAACCTCCTGAATCAACAAATCACCTACAAAGACAAACTATAGTGATATGTGTTATTGATAAAAAGCAATGTGCTTTCTAACTTCCAAGATTTTCTGGTATCTTATATTCAATGAGTTCCTAGTATTTTAGTTAAACCTCCTCTATACCCAGAAATTCTAAAATTAATGGTGTCTTAGAATTGAATAAATGCAGTAAGGCAGATAAGTAAACCCTCAAAGGAATTTTGGTGTGAGCTAGTTGAGGGTATCAATTTATATTAATCTTGTCATGGCTTAATAAGACTTAAAGTTGTTTCAGGCAACCAAAAATCTATACCTGGTCTCCAGAGTCCTCTCTCTGGAGCTGAATAACAGCAATCATTGAAAGAACAAAAACGAACTAAAAATACATCCATACGTATATTTATTCCACAGCAATCTAAGTCAAGCTTACTCTATCCTACCTAGTAAGTCAAAGTTCTGGTCAGGGAACTTTGTCACTCTTTTGCCCCACAAGGAAAAAATACTATGATAATGAAAGATAAGAACTTTGGAGCCAAATCATACAGATTTAAATTCTTGCTAAATCAAATGGCTGTGTGATCTTAAGAAAGTAGTTCAATTCCCTGTGTCTCTGTTCCCACTTATGTAAAATTAGAGACCCAGTGTACAAAATTCGTGCATTGGGCAGTTGTCTCTCAGCTGGGCCTGCACCCTCTCACAGTCCAAGACCCCTCTCTCCTTACTGCCTGCCTGCTCGCTGCCTCTTACCATTCAGCTTGCAGCTCCTTAGCGCTGCTGTGGAGGAAAGAGAGGCCCCCGCCACTGCCACTATGCTTGCCAGCTGAGAGCCAGGCTCTGCTGAGCATTGCTCGCCCTGTGGGAGCACAATGACCACCAGAAGGCAGCTCCTGCATTGAGTGTCTGCCCCCTGGTGGTCAGTGCATATCATAGTGATTGGTCGTTCTGCCATTTGGTCAATTTGCATATTAGGGTTTTATTATATAGGATAGGATAAAAATAGAACCAACCATAGTGTTGACATGAGGGCCCAGTTAAATAATCTGTGTAAAAGTACTTACAACAATGCCTGGCACATATGTATTTTCATAGTATTATCTGCATTGGCTCATAATATTCTTTGTTTTACTAAGTTATTGTAGTTGCATTTTATAGAAAAGAATAAAAAACATTTCCTCAAAATTCTGTTGATTATTTTACTCACCATAGTATAGTTTTCTAATTATATTCAGTTTTTAGAATTCTGAAATTTTAAAAATAGATTTTTATAAACCTCTGAACTTTGACAATTTTTGTGTTATTCTTTGATAAGTGGACTTATACAATGATATGGAAAAGTAGGCCGTTTCCAAATATTCTAATAATGAGAGAACAGAGATGATTCACTGACAACGCATAAAAAAAGAGATTTCCAACTACCAATTCTGGAAGAAAAAAAAAGGCATTTGCTAGAATGCAGAGGTGGTATCCAAACAGAAGCCTCAATAACAATGGAACTTAAAAGCTAACCCTGTGTTTGGCAGAAAAGAATCACTTATGAACTATCAACTAAGACTTAACTGCATGTTTACATAAATAATGGCCTGCCAGAAACAAACAGAACTGCATTACCACAGAACTGCATCCACAGAAGTTCAACCCACCTGTTCCATTTGGTTTCATCCTGTGTGCTGCACTTAATCTGATACTGGGATATAATTAGCACTTATAGGTTATTTAGGAAATATAAAAAATTATAAAGTTTTAAGTCTTTTACAATATTAAAAGGAACAATTATTACGCATGACTAACTTTTTATGACAGTGAATTTCAGGGCTTAATAGTGTTTTTTTAAAATATAGACCTTGTAAAAGATAACAACAGAAAGCATCTTTTAATATCGTACACGAGCACAAAAAATTATTGTTATTTAGAGATTAATACTGGTTTTTATTTTATCTCAGTCCTTTTGTCTTATCATCCACAGACACTTCAGACAGAGTTTGCCCTGGTAGTAGTTGACTACCCTTTTTGATATAACCACGCCTCTCTCCTATGGACAGGCCAATATCTTTTGTGATTAGCAAGGGACAGCCCTGTCTATCTCGATTAGTCATGGATACTTAGCAGTCCACTACATGCATCACTACTAATTGCTGCAAAAGAATTCATCTTGCCTCCTTTCCTTTTGATGTCTGTTTTTTTCTTCCGAAACAAAACAGGCAAGTAAGTCTATTCCCTACAAGGTGCACTGGGATTGGAAAATTTTGAGATGACTCTTTATTATCATTGTTGAAAATAATTTTATTTTGCATTATCTTAGGTGCTTTGCATGAAAATCAGGTCTCATAAACAGCAATTCATGCAGCACCAAAATTTAAATTATGAGTGCTTTTTTTAAAAAAAAAAAAATTGGCTAGAGCATTAATTAAGAAATACTATGTCAAGGGTGGGGGTGTACTTCAGATAAATGTTTCTGTTTCAGAATTTTTTTGTTTGAATTTGTGTCTAAAGTCTTACTTGCTGTATTGCCCTAGCTGGTTTGGTTCAGTGGATAGAGCATCAGCCTGCAGACTGAAAGATCCCAGGTTTGATTCCAGTCAAGAACACATGCCTAGGTTGCGGGCTCAATCCCCAGTTGGGGGCATGTAAGAGGCAGCCAAACAATGATTCTCTCTCATCATTGATGTTTCTTTCTCTCTCTCCTTCTCCCTTCCTTTCTGAAATCAATAAAAATCTATTAAAAAATAAAGCCTTAATTTTTTTATTAAATATTAGAGGACCAGTGCACAAAAATTTGTGCACTCAGGTAGGGGGGGGTTCCCTCAGCCCGGCTTGTGCCCTCTCACAGTCTGGGAACACCTGGATATTGGGCCTAAGCTGGCAGTCAGACATCCCTTGGGCAGCCCGGAAGCCCTTGGGGGATGTCTACTTGCCAGCGGGGAGCAGGTCTAAGATGCAGTCTGACATCCTTAGTGCTGCTGAGAAGGCAGGAGAGGCTCCCGCCACCACTGCTATGTGGGCAGCCGTCAGTTTGGCTTATGACTGAGCAGAGCTCCCCCTGTGAGAGCACACTGACCACCAGGGGCAGCTCCTGCATTGAGTGTCTGCCCCCTGGTGGTCAGTGTGTGTCATAATGACCAGTCATTCCCAGTCGTTCTGCTATTAGGGTCATTTTGCATATTACCCTTTTATTATATAGATTTGCAATGAAACTATGGACTACCGTGCAAATTAAAGTTATTAAATATATGTAACAATAATTGAAACCTATATAATTTTTAAATCCTTAAGGGTGTGTTTAGAGAAAAGGAGGGAGACTGATAGACAATTGAGAGAGAGAGAGAGAGAGAGAGAGAGAGAGAGAGAGAGAGAGAGAGAGAACATCAATGAGTTGTCTCACATACATGCCTTGACTGGGGATGAAACCCATAACCTAGATATGTACCCTGACCAGGTATTAAACCCACAGCATTTTGGTGTACAGGATCATGCTCCAACTGAGTCACTCAGCCAGGGCAAAACTTATATAATTTCATTAACCAATGTCATTCCAGTAAATTTAATTAAAATATATTTAACAGTAAAAATAATATTAAATCAATTAATTATAAAAACTCTCACAGAATACTGCTTCATATAACTGAACTGAGTTGATTCTGAGTCTCTTTTGTTACATTTTTTCCAAATATTCTTTATAGCATAGCAAAGATAATTCTTAAACTTAAAATCTTAATAACTCAGGAATAAATACAGCATGGGAAAATTCATGATGTTCTTTGAAGAACTCCTCAACCAATATTTATAACTTTATTCTCTTGATTTCTAACTCCATTTCCTATCATTTAAACAAATAAAATTGAAAGTGAATAATGACTCTGCCACATGAATTAAATTCTGGAAGTTCACTGTGGCACACTTGATTACTACATCTGAAAAAAAAAAAAAAGAAAGATAAGAGCAGGACTATGACTCTTATTCAGGTCAGCTTCACATTGTGAATCATAAAATAATTAGCACAGGAAAATGCAGGACAGCAAAGTAATTGCAATGTAAGAACTGAGAGCATTCTAATATCTAAAAGTCAGTCAGAAATCAGAAAGGGCTTTTGAATCACTAAGAATGCCTGAATGAAGATGCTAGGAATGGCCTTCAGGGCCTCAGTAGTGGAGAAGGGTATAGCACCAGCACAGGAAATTGGTTGTTACTACCCTGTTATTTTACCAGCAGGAATTAAATAGCTCAACCATGGTCACAACTACGCAGTAGTACAACTAGGTTGTATGTTCACTTCATGGTGAGTGCAAGATGCTTTTTCATTCATTACATTTGAGTGTCTTCCAGCCCCGCAAAACAGGATGGATGCAAACTTGATCAAGCAGAAAACAAAATCAAGTCAAAATAAAATCAAAATCAGAACTGAAGCTGTGAAAAATGACTTTGGAAATTAAAATCAAGCAATGGGGAAAGGAGAGGTGAGAAAAAAACACAATATTTAGGAAGTTTAGTTTAGAATTCTAAGTTTATACACCCTCACAAAATCAAGTAATAAGAAAAACATCCCTTTCGAGATGTACTGTTTAAGAAAGTTGTAAGATTTACAACACAAAAATGTATTAAAATCCTCAAAATAATTTTAATAGTCAAGAAAAGGAGCAATTCAGTCATTTATTGAAAAACAGAGTTAAATTTAAACATGGGCAAATATAGTATAAATAAAACCAAGGAAGAAAGTCACAAAAATTTTTCAGTATTCTATTTTGACTATATCTGGTGGAAAATTCTATAAATGACAATACAAATGCCATGTTGCCAGGGTAATGGGCACAACCCTATTGGTACTCTGTCTTCTTTAGCCACATGAAATGAAACTCTATTGATTTATTTTTCTGTGAAAGGCAAGGAAGAATTGCTTAATAATTATACCATAGTTCCAATGACTAAAATCAAATTATTATATTTCACATTTTTAAATCATAAAACAAAACAGGTACTTGAGAGAAAACTGACGACAACATTTCCCTTTAAAGGGCAAATGTAAAAATACACGTACAACCAACAAACACATCAATGACTTCCCACAAGTTCAAGAAATTATTAACTCTGGCATGAGTCAAACTAATTATATTCAACAACACTATACTACAGGACTATCCTATGTAAAAAAAAATGCTTTATACAATAAGAACAAGGACTGTAGCGAGGGCCTATTAGCAAAGGATGTCACAGCCTTGGGATAATAAGGATAGAGAGTAGGGATAGAAAATGACAATGTCCACTGAAATTAGCTTCTTTCCATTTCCACTCCATCATGGAATCTGGACTGGCTTATGGGTTGGTACACAATGATGAAAACAAAAGTGGGATGTGGAGCGTGGGATGACAGCGACCTCACATTTTGTCACCAAGTGATAGTTCACAGTTTCACAGAACAATGGCGACTAGCAAGATTCTGCAGAGGCAGCTCTTTCATGGCCACAGTGGGAATGAGTGGATCCAATATGGTTTTGCCACATCAGCAACACTCTTAGCTTGAATTGTTAAACTGTATAAATATGCTAACAGAAAAAAATAAATACTGGGTAACAAGGTTGTTTTAGATCCAGAAAATTATTGATTTAAATCCCAACATTGCTACCTGTGAATCAACTTTATTGAGGCATAGATTACGTACAGTAATCTTCACCTTTTTGAGAATACAATTAGATACGTTTTGGTGACTACATCTCTGAAACCATATGCACAATAAAAATACAGAAAATTCCCAACATTTCAAAAAAAAAAAAAAAAGAGCATGTCCTTTTGCAATTGATTCCTAATTCTCTTCTGTCCATGTTCAAAAGCAACAATGATCAGCCTTTGTTCATCTTTAAACACATCTGTATTTTCTAAAATCGTATGTGCGTAGTATGGAATGATATAGTATGCTTTCTTTTGTGTCTGACTTCTGTCGACACACAGCAGAGTAAATTCAGACCTATCACTTTTGCTGCAATTATCCGCATTTTGATCCTTTTTATTGCTGAGTGGTATTTCAGCTTGCATATACCTACATACATTTTACCTGTTGACGGGCATTTCAGTTATCCACAGTTTTTGGCTATTACTAGTGTTTACTAGTGCTATCCCCATCTGAGTTCCTGTGTTCCACATTTTTAAGGAAAAGTCAAACAATTTTTTTCATTTTTTATCATTGTAGAATATGAGAGTTCTGGTTGCTCCACATTCATATCAGCACTTGTGTTTTTTAGTCTCTTTAATTTCCAATGTGCATATAATGGTTTCTTCTAAATTATTTTAATTTGCATTTTCCTGGTGACTAATGATGTTGAGTTTCTTTCATCTGCTTGTTGAATATATATGTTCTTAATGAAGTGTCAACTCAAATATTTGGATTCTATAGATTTGTCTTATTGTTGAATTCTGATTGTTCTTTACATACTCTACAAACATATACTTTGTCAGGTTTGGGAGATACATTTGTGCAATATTTTCAAGTCTGTAGCTTGATTTTTAATTTCTTAATGTTGGCATGTAAGGAGCAAAATATTTGAATTTTTATTAAGTTCAATATATCTATTTTCTTTAATTGTTCATATTTTTGTGTCCTATCTAAGAAGTCATTGCCTATCCCAAGGCAAAGATTTTCTTCTATGTTTTATTCTAGAAGTTTTATTGTTTAGTCTTTATATTTAGGTTGATTTTCCTTTCAAGTTAATTTTTTGCATTTGATGTGAGATGTGTTAATATTTCCTTCCCTGATCTCCCAGGAGTGTTTCCAGTAGTTCCAGCACCATGTGATGGACTTTCAAGTTTACCCACTGAATTGCCTTACACTTTTGTCAAAAATTGATTTACCATATATATGTGGGCTTTTTTCTACACTCTTTATCCAGTTCGATTGATTTGTTTATCTTCCTTTACACCAATACCATGCTGTCTTGAGATTTGTTCCCTCAGTGCTGAAAGAATGTTGTTAAAATCTTTTATTACTTTGTAGAAATGTCTATATTTTACCTTAATTCATGGTTTTGAGGCTCTTTTATTTGGCCCATAAACATGTGTAGTTGTTACGTTTTATCATGCATTATTGTGTTTTAATTAGCAGAAACAGATCTTTGCCCTACAAGGGATTGGTTTTTTAGTGGTCCTGCTAATTTCTCAAATATAAGTGGGCAAATTCCTATTTTCCTGGAATAATAATGTAGTGATATTTTACTTGTCTACCTGTCTGTCTACATATAGTATTTGCCAAAGTTATTTCACCTCTTCATATGGAGAGATGGTGGTGGAGGGGATGTGGACTAACTTGCATCAATTCTCCTGAAAGGGAAGAAACCAAGACATATCCATTCCCTCTTTCTGGAGTGTAGCAATGAAGAAATCATTTGCAGTGAAATCGGGTGGCCATGCATCAAGGCCCAAACCAGAGAAGATAAAAAATAAAAATAAACAAATGAAAGTATTTGGCCTGTTCTAGCCCTGAGTCAAACTAAAGGAAAATATGTGATCATGTGACCCATCCTGCTTGGGATTAACTTCATTCTGTGAGGTGACTGAAGTTGTAAATTAAAAGCACCTATCACTAGGCATCATGACCATTAAGTCCAAGGTCTATTAAATAAGTTAGTTATTCTTGACTGGCTGGTGTGGCTCAGTGGTGGTGATTTGCCCCATGAATCAGGAGGTTATGGTTCAATTCCTGGTCATGGCACATGCCCAAATTGTGGGCTTGATCCCCAGTGTGGGGTATGCAGGAGGCAGACAATCAATGATTATTTCTCATCACTGATGTTTCTGTGATGTTCTTCCTCTCCCTTCCTCTCTCTGAAATAAATTAAAAACTTTTTTTTAAAAAAGAGTTAGTTATTCTTGTTCCCAATAGGCAGAGGATGTATTCAAAATACTATAATACACTTATTGACAATATTTCATGTCTTAACAAACATATGTGATTCTGAGATAAACCATCTCTTAAGCCAAAATTCACCCACTTGCAAAGTGTACATTTAGTTGGAGAGACTTAATGACCATTAAGATCTTGATCTACTTCACTGTATAAGTAGTATGCTGCCAAAGGCAGCGTTTTACTGAAATTTGAATCTCTACCATCTTGTATTAACTCAAGACATGTCCTTTGCTGGCCATTTTAGAGGAATCTAACACATCGTGGAGGTGACTGAGTGAGAAAACCAAAATTATTTTAATTTAAATATTTTTGGCTAGTATCTTTTTTTTTAGAGTTTAATTTTTTATTGATTAAATTATTACATATGTGCCCTTATCCCCACATTACCCCCTATCCCCCCTACTCATGCCCTCATGCCCCTGTTGTCTGTGTCCATCAGTAAGGCCTATATGCTTGCATGTAAGTCCTTTGGTTGGTCTCTCCCCCTTACCCCACTCTCCCTTACCTTTCCTCCGAGGCCCTATGGTCCAATCAATGCCTCTCCATCTCTGGATCTGTCCTTGTTCATCAGTTTATGTTGTTCATTATATTCCACAAATGAGTGAGATCATGAGGTATTTATCCTCTGACTGGCTTATTTCACTTAACATAATGCCCTCCAGTTCCATCCATACTGTTGCAAATGGTAAGAACTCCTTTTTTACTACAGCATAGTATTCCATTATGTAGATGTACCATGGTTTTTAATCCACTCATCTACTAATGGGCACTTAAGCTGTTTCCAAATCTTAGCTATGGTGAATTGTGCTGCTATGAACATAGGGGTGCATATATCCTTTCTGATTGATGTTTCTAGTTTCTTGGGGTATATCCCTAGAAGTGGGATCACTGGGTCAAATAGGAGTTCCATTTTTAGGTTTTGGAGGAAACTCCATACTGTTCTTCACAGTGGCTGCACCAGTCTGCATTCCCACCAGCAGTGCACAAGGGTTACTTTTTCTCCACATTCTCACCAGCATTTGTCATCTGTTAATTTGTTGATGATAGCCATTCTGACAGGTGTGAGATGGTACCACATTGTCATTTTGATTTCCATCTCTCAGATGATAAGTGACTTTGAGCATGTTTCCATATGTTTTTTGGCCTTCCTTCTGTCTTCTTTTGAAAACTTTCTATTTAGGTCCATTGACAATTTTTTGATTGGCTTGATTATCTTCCTTTTGTTTAGTTGTATGAGTTCCCTTTAAATGTTGGAGATAAAACCATTATCAGTGATAACACTGGCAAATATGTTCTCCCATTCAGTGGGCTTTCTTGTTGTTTTGTTGATGTAGAAGCTTTTTATTTTGCAGTGCAGAAGCTTTTTATTTTGATGTAGTCCCATTTCTTTATTTTCTCTTTAGTTTCCATTGCCCTAGGAGCAGTATCGGTGAAGAAATTGCTTCAGCATATGTCTGCTATTTTTCTGCCTGTGATTCCTCCAGTATTTTTATGGTTTTTCATGTTATGTGTAAGTCCTTTATCCATTTTGAGTTTATTTTTATGAATGGTGTAAGTTGGTGGTCTATTTTCATTTTTTTGCATGTATCTGTCCAATTTTCCCAACACCATTTATTGAAGAAACTATCTTGACTCCCTTTTATATTCATTCCTCCTTTGTCAAATATTAATTGAGCATAGTGGTTTGGGTCGATTTATGGGTTCTCTATTCCATTCCATTGATCTATATGTCTGTTCTTGTGCTAGTACCAGGCAGTTTTGAGAACTGTGGCTTTGTAATACAGCTTGATACCTGGTATTGCGATCCCACCTACTTTGTTTTTCTTTCTCAGGATTGCTGCAGCTATTCAGGGTCTTTTTTATTCCCAATGAATTTTTGGAAAGTTTGTCTAGGTCTTTGAAATATGCCATTGGAATTGTAATGGGATTGCATTGAATCTATAGATTGCTTTGGGTAGTATGAACATTTTGATGATGTTGTTTCTACCAATCCATAAACACAGTATGTCCTTCCATCTGTTTATGTCTTTCTCTATCTCTGTTTTCAGTGTCTTGTAGTTTTCCACAGATAGGTCTTTTACTTCCTTAGTTAAGTTTATTCCTAGATATCTTTTTTTTGGTGCAATGGTAAAAGGGATGGCTTTTTTAGTCTCTTTCTGTAAGTTCATCATTGGTGTATAGAAATGCCATAAATTTCTTGCCATTAATTTTGTATCCTGCTACATTGCTGAATTCTTTTATTAAGTTTAATAATTTTTTGATGGAGTCTTTAGGGTTTTCTATGTACATTATCATGCCATCTGTGAATAAGGACAATTTTACTTCTTTTTTTCCAATTTGAATGCCTTTCATTTCTTCTTCTTGTCTGATTGCAATGGCTAGTACTTCTAGTACTATGTTGAACAGAGTGGTGAGAGTGGGCATTCCTGTCTTGTTCCTGTTCTTAGGGGAAATGGTTTTAGTTTTTGCTCATTGAGTATGATGTTGGCTGTGGGTTTGTTATATATGGCTTTTATTATGTTGAGGAATGATCCTTCTATTCCCACCTTGCTGAGAGTTTTTATCAAGAAAGGGTGTTGAATTTTGTCAAATGCTTTTTCTGTGTCAATTAATATGACTGTGATTTTTGTCTTTCAATTTGTTTATGTGATTTGCAAATCCCAGGGATAAATCCAACTTGGTCATGGTGTATGATCTTTCTGATGTACTGCTGGATCCAATTTGCTAGAATTTTGTTGAGGATTTTGGCATCTATATTCATAAGAGATATTGGCCTGTAATTCTCTTTCATTGTGTTGTCTTCATCTGGTTTTGGTATTAGTGTGATGCTGGCTTCATAGAATGAGGTTGGAAGTGTTTCTTCCTCTTGAATTTTTTTGGAATAGCCTGAAGAGGATAGGTTTTAGTTCTCCCTTGAATGTTTGGTAAAATTCCCCTGAGAAACCATCTGGCCCTGGGCTTTTAATTGCTGGGAGGTTTTTGATGACTGCTTCGATTTCTTCCACAGTCATTGGCCTATTACAAATTTTAGAATTTTCCTGATTGCATTTTGAAAGGTTATATTTTTCTAGGAATATGTCCATTTCCTCCAGGTTGTCTAGTTTGTTGAAACAGAGTTGTTCATAATATTTTTTAAAATACATTTTTTATTGTTTTTTTACAGTGAGGAAAGGGAGGGGGATAGAGAGTTAGAAACATCGATGAGAGAGAAACATCGACCAGCTGCCTCCTGCACACACCCCACTGGGGTTGTGCCCACAACCAAGGTACATGCCCTTGACTGGAATTGAACCTGGTACCCTTGAGTCTGCAGGCCAATGCTTTATCCACTGAGCCAAACCGGTTAGGGCATCATCGTATTTTTTAATAATCCTTTGGATTTCTGTAAGGTCTGTTGTTATTTTGCCTCTTTCATTTCTGATTTCATTTATTTGGGTCTTCTCTCTTTGCTTCTTGATGAGCCTGGCTAGAGGTTCATCAATCTTGTTTATCTTTTCAAAGAACCAGCTCTTGGTTTCATTGATCTTTTGTATTGCTTTTTTAGTTTTTGGGTTTTTTTTGTTTTTTTGGTCTCTATGTCATTTATTTCTGCTCTGATCTTTATTATCTCATTCCTTCTCCTCATTTTGGGCTTTTCTTGTTGCTCTCTTTCTAATTCTTTGAGTTGTAGAGTTAGATGATTTACTACCATTTTTTCTTGTTTTTTTTTTTGAGGTAGGCTTGTAGAGCTATAAACTTCCTTCTCAGGACTGCTTCCATTGTGTCCCTTAGATTTTGGATTGTTGTGTTTTTATTGTCATTAGTTTCCTGGATGCTTTTAGTTTCTTCTTTCATCTCTTTGATCACCCAATCATTGTTTAATAGCATGCTATTTAGCTTCCAAGTGTTTGAATTTTTTGGATTGTCTTTATTGTAGTTTATTTCTAATATTATACCATTGTGGTCTGAGAAGATGCTTGAAATGATTTCAATTTTCTTGAATTTGGAGAGACTTTGCTTGTGACCCATATGTGGTGTATTTTTGAGAATATCCCATGTGCACTTGAGAATAGGATATATATATATATATATATATATATATATATATATATATATATATATTCTGCGGCTTTGGGGTAAAATGTTCTGAAGATATCTCCCTTAATATCTTCCAGGAGATTTTTTTTTAATGTATTTGGGTGCTCCTGCATTGGGTGCATATATTTTTATCAGCGTTATATCCTCTTGTTGTATTGATGCCTTTAGTATTATGAAGGGCCTTCCTAATCTCTTGTTATGTTGGCTAGTATCTTTGGCCAATATGGCTGAAATCCCCTTCACTGAGCCTAATATAGATAGAGGGTTTGCTTACCCTCTCATGCTCACTACTTCTGGTGCAATTGCTGCTCCAGAATCTGGGAATACTGTAGCAAAAGTGTCCTCATTGCTTGTATGATATATGCAGTGCTCAATCTGGACGAGCAACCAGCCTGTCATTGCTATAGGCAGTGACCAAAAATAGACCCATGCAAAAATATATGCTTTGAATTTAAGATATATCTAAATAAGGCAGGAGATTCCTTACATTTTGGGGAATGTAAATTATAGTCAATGTGAAGAACAAGACAGATTCTGAGAGTAAATCTACTTTTACTTATAGATGGGGAGTTTGATCATTACATTCTGGGAACTGATCAGAGCTAATTACGTATATGCTAAATTATGAAGCAGAACACTTCTCTTACATAGATACACAAACACATACACAACTCCTTCCAATTAAGAGATTTATCTTACTTAGAAAAAGTAAGATGATATACAGAATTATCATTTGGAATGCTAGGGGCTATGGAGAAGGTGATAAAATAGAATTAAATATGTGGTTTGGATTATAATAAATACGTTTTCTAAAGAGCATCTTTTTCTAAAATAAACCAAAGTTATGTGCATTAAAAGCCCACTAAGACAGATCTTATCCTGAATCCCATTCTTTAATTGTTCAGGAAATATTGTTTTGCTATCTACCCACCAATGATGTGTTTATTCAAACTATGCTACTTATAAAAGTGTGTATACAATACTTACTCGCTTGAATTTTAGTACCTTGTTCATTTACATTTGGTTTCAAAATACCAAAAACTTTATGTAACCACTTGACCCTTTCATAAACTATCAGAGAATATAAGGCCATGGTATTAGGGTCTGCTCTTCTCTTCTGGTACTAAGAGGACAGAGTCAAATGGGTTTTCTTTTGCTTCTTACCCTAAATAAATCCACTCTACAGAGAGGAAGTAATAATATTGCTATCCTCTTATATTCAAGTTACTTTAATGAAACAAATATACTCATTGAATAGTTCAACAAATATTTACTGAGCTCCTTCTATGAGGCAGACACTGAGCTATGTTTTGGGGATATAGTAATGAATATAGATATGGTCTCACTCTCAAATATGTCTGTGTTTTGGGGATAAATAATATGGCTACTAATAAACTCCACAAGTCTCGACCTAAGAATACGCCAAGACAAGCAAAAAGGTATCCATCAAGGTCAGTCCCTGAAAGGAAGTCTGCAATGTCATATCCATTACTAATCACATTCTCTCCTTTTGATCATTGTATTCCCCAAAAAAATTGATCTATAGTTTTTTAACATGTCTTGGTAGGCATGGTGTGAAATTCATGTTCTGTGAATTTGGTATAAAGGGTTTGAAAGAACGTGATAGCAAATAATATGAGCCAGCCCACAAAGCATTGTGCCATACCCTGTATAGATGGAGAAACTAAACATTTAAGTTGATATACCTTAGGTCACATAACTAGTTAGTGTCAAGGTTAGAATGTAACACATGAGTTTCAGAGTCCCAGTTACCTAATCTAATGGGAAGGCTGACTTTGACACCATTCTAATGTCATGTGTAACACATGCTTTCCATAACAGAGGTACAGAGTAAACTTCCTGGTGGAAATGACTTGACTAGGATATTTAAAAAAAGAAAAAAGAAAATTATCTCCCCATAGCCAGTTTGGCTCAGTGGATAGAGCATTGGCCTGCAGACTGAAGGGTCCTGATTTCAATTCCGATCAAGGGCACACGCTCAGGTTGCCAGCTCAATCCCCACTTTGGGGCATGCAGGAGGCAGCCAATCAATGATTCTCTCTCATCATTGATGTTTCTAACTTTCTTTCCCTCCCCCTTTCTGTATGAAATCAATAAAAGTATATATATTTTTTTAAAAAAAACCTCAAGTAGATCACTGGTTAACTAGTCACAAAAGGCAGATGAAAGTGGGGTTAAAAAAAGGAGTATTTCAAACTAAGAAAATGGCATGATTAGATTTGTGGAGGCATAAATATCAAAGCAGGAGGACAACATAATGACTAAGTAATGAAATTTGGGGTGCCTAATACATTAAAAAGAAATCCAAAAGAATAGAATGAAGTTTGGCAACCAAACTAAAGATTTTATGTTTTCTTATTGGATATACGTTTCAAATATCTGTAAAGATCATTTTGGTAGCATTCTAAAGAATGGCTTGGGGAGATGGATTCTCAAATAGTAAATTAGGAAACTGTTGTATAAACCATGGCTAGTACTTGACTGAAGGATTAGATCAAAACAGATATGAGAGCCATTTTGTTACACCACCTAAAATAAAATAAAATCAGCAAGCACAAAATTCAAAGACTTAGTCTTAACCCTGTTCAAATATTTTTGGAAAGACAAATGCCCTCTGGAGAAAAGAGGGCTTGAGCTATTTCTCCTAACTGCTTTTGCTAGAAAGCCGTCTACATACCTTTTGGGTTTAAAGGAGGTTGAGGAAATAAGATGCTTTCAACTAGAGAAATAAATGAAGATAACAGGGTTGATGCTTGACATGCATAACATAATTCTGAGATACTTATTTCTAAATGGGTGAGCTCCTTAACTTGGCTGATCTCTTTTGCTGTTTTTTAACATCCTGCCTAGCATACTAACATGGGTATTTGGCTTTGGGGTGGGGGGCTCATATTCCACCAGGAAAGAGTTTCTATTACTTAACAAGAAGCACTGCATGCTTGGAGATAAGTAGGGGCAATGGAGCTGGCTTACAATGTGGATGCAGGCTATCTGCTGGGCACATTCACAACTTGATGCTCTCTGACCTCATGTGAGACTCTGTTTGCTGCCCTGCAAGTAATCTACCTCTTCCCTTTAACAGGGCATCAAATTTTCCTCAGGTATTCACACACACCATCAACCTTGTGTACATTTCGGATGGTTTACCTCAACTCCAATTTCCAGGAGAAGACCTTGAGTTGTGCACATCACCCTAATCATATCTTTTGCCCACATACATTTTGGCTCAGAGAGAAGAATGCTAATATTTTCTCAGCTTTAATTGGGAACATGAGACCCTTCCTCTGATTGACTTTTTATGAGTATGTGAGACTTACAATTTCTATAACCACATGGGAAATGCCTAGCCTAGATCTATCCTGTGGAGCCAGAGCAGAGAGCTGAGCCATCTAGAGAAAGCTAACAAGAGAAATGACTGAAATAATTTATATAAACCAATATATATATATATATTAAAGGAAGCAAATAAACATAGTGTGAGCCCAGGTATCTATCTTCAGAGTCTGCACTATTATGAACCCTGCAGTGATGCTTTTTCAAGAAAGAATTTGACTATTTGTCTCATGTCTAGACAGGCAAGGAGACAAAACCTGGAATATATCATAGATTCAGCAAAGAAGGTTTGGAATGTGAAAAGTCACAGTCTGTCTTACCTGAGTTTTCTGTTTATAAGTTTTGCAAGCTTCCAGTAAAAAACCATGTCTCCAAATGTAAAAAAAAATTACTATATGTCACGAACCTCTGAGTAACTTCTACATGCTTGAAGCCTCATATATTAAATCCTAGAGCACTACTACATTTCACAAGGGCTGTAATAACTACATACCTGAGGTCAGCAACTGTAGAAACTTTAAAAGCTTCTCTTTTTGACTGCCTTATGTCTCTGATTTGAGGATTCCGACATTTTTTTTAAAGGTTAACATTTTTTAAATGAAAAATATGCATTAATTTAACAAGATAATTATCAATTCCTTGGAAAATTAGTGCCCCACTCAATAGTCAGTTATCAAGGGATCCCCAAAGGAGAGAGTACACAGCAGCAGTTTTGAAAGAAGTTAGAATAATTAGATGTAGGAGATAGAAATCAAGCTGCTGTGACTGACCTACCTCTCAAAAAAGGCCCTGGGAACTTAAAAGTAGGAATGCAAAAAATATGAGTTCTAAATCCCAGATAATCCGCAAGAAAAGTATTTCTACTCCCTTTCCAGTGTTTGCAAAAATGTTAGCCTAGAAAATTGATAATCTTTTATTGTGTTGATTTACGTGTTTATATGTACTGATATACTTCATCACTCAACAGAACACATAACAGTTTGTAGAGGAGGGCACATCATCAAAGATCTAAAGTTTATAGTTCTCAATAATGATAATAACGATTTGCATTTTCAGTTTGGAACTATGTAGTATGTGTATGTAAAAGTCCATAAGTGTACAATGCAACTCATAAAGTACAATCCCATATAATAAAAGACTAATCTGCAAATCGACCAAACGGCAGAATGACTAGTCACTATGACACACACTGACCAGCAAGGGGCATATGCTCAATGCATAAGCTGCCCCCCTGGTGGTCAGTGTGCTCCCACAGGGGGTGAGCCACTCTGCCAGGATCCCAACTCATGGTTGGCAAGTGCAGTGACAGTAGCTGGAGTCTCTTTTACCTCCGCAGCAATGCTAAAGATGTCTAATTGATGGCTTAGGACTGCTCCCCAATGGCTCCTGGACTGCAAGAGGGTGCAGGCTTGGCTGACGGACCACCCCCCGCCCCTTGCCAAGTGCACGAATTTCATGCACCAGGCCCCTAGCATCCTATATAATAAAGAGCTAATATGCAAATGGTCATCATGCCTTCATGCTGTAATGGCTCAGACACTCAACACTGGGGAGAAAAGAATGAGGACCAGCCGGGCACAAATGAGCTTGTGAGAGAGGAATGGGGACCAGCCAGGCTGCAGTTGGCAGAGGGACAAGCTACCCACCCCACAATCCTGTGCTAGTGGCTGTGGCTGTGCCTGCGCCTGTGGCCCAGGAGAGGGACAAGCCACTACCCCATGGTCCTGGGTGCCAGTGCCAGTGGCTGCAGCCTGGAAGAGAGACAAACCACCCACCCTGAAGTCCCAGACATCTGCAGCAGGTTTGGGCAAAGCTGGCCCAGATCCTGGGTACCTGCAGCTGGCCAGAGGGAAGGAAGCCCAGGTCCCAGGTGACTGCAATATGGCGGAGAAGAGAATCCTGAGTCCCAGGTGTGGGGTGAGGCAGAGGCAGTTAGAGGTGATCAGGCCAACAAGGGAGCTATGATCAGGTGGGTAGGGAAGCAGTTGGGGGAATCAGGCAGGCAGGCAGAGGTGGTTAGGGGCAATCAGGCAGGCAGGCAGAGAGATTAGGGGTGATCAGGCAGGTAGGCAGGCAAGCAGTTAGGAGCCAGTGGTCCCGGATTGCAAGAGGCAGTCGGACAGCCCCCGAGAGATCCCGGATTGGAGAGGGTGCAGGCTGGGCTGAGGGACCCCCGCTCCATACATGGATTTCATGCACCAGACCTCTAGTTATAAATAAAACTAAGATAAATTAAAGTATATTTATTGAAGTCACTGGTAATAAAAAAAAAAAAAAGCAATCCGCTTGTGTATTTAAATGAGATATATATGTATGTGTGTGTGTGTGTATATATATATATATGTCATGTTGGTTCTGTTTCTCTGGAAAACCCTGACTAATATTAATAAATAAAGTAAATTTTAATTCTTAAATAAAACCAAAAATTTTGCAACTTTCTTTCCTCTTGTCCCCTTAATAAACTTTTCTTCCTCTTCTTTTGGTTAAAAATTGATAGATACAGAAAGATAAAAAGGTTCCACATTAAACTTCAAGCTTCAAAAGTATTCTTAGATAACTGTCTGTTGCAATTCTTTGCTTTAGTAAATACTCTAGGCTTTGTGGTCCAATTGGTGTTACTCAATGCTCCCTTGCAGTTCTGCAAGAGCAGCTATAGACAATACAAAAATGGATGGGTGTGGCCATATGCCAACAAAACTTCCTCTTTTTTGTGCAATCAAAATTATAATAACAAAGATACTATTTTTAAAAAAATATGTTTTATTGATTTTTCACAGAGAGGAAGGGAGAGGGACAGAGAGAGTTAGAAACATCAATGAGAGAGAAACATTGATCAGCTGCCTCCTGCATACCTCCCAATGGGGATGTGCCCACAACCAAGGTATATACGCCCTTGACTAGAATCAAACCCGAGACCTTTCAGACCATAGGCCAATGGTCTATCCACTGAGCCAAACCAGTCAGGGCAATACTATTTTTAACATGATCAAGTATAACTTGGCTAAGTCTATATTTAAACTTTCTTTAAAACATTTGCACAAGCTGGTGTAGCCATACTTATATCTGACAAATTAGACCTCACAGTGAAGGCCATAGCAAGAGATAAGGAAGACCACTTTATAATACTAAAGGGAGCAATACAACAAGAAGATATAACTCTGGTAAACATGAGTACACCCAATACAGAAGCACCCAAATACATAAAAAATCTTCTGGAAGATATCAAGGGAGAGAATGACAGCAATACAGTCGTAGTAGAGGACTTTAATACCCCACTAACACCACTTGGTAAATCCTCTAAACAAAATATCAGCAAAGAAACAGCAATTCTAAATGACTCACAAGATCAGATGGAATTAATTGACATCTTCAGAACATTTCACCCCAAAGCCACAGAATATACATTCTTCTCAAGTGCACATACGTCATTTTCAAAGAGACATGACATGTGAGAACACAGGCAAAGTCTCTTCAAATTCAAGATAGAAATCATATCAAGCATCTTCTCAGATAACAATCATATAAAATTAGAAATCAACTTCAATAAATACAATGCGGAAAAACAAACACCTGGAGGTTAAATAGCATGTTATTAAACAACGATTGGGTTACCAAAGAGATCAAAGAAGAAATAAAAAGCATTACAGCAACAAACAACAATGAAAACACAACAATCCAAAATCTATGGGACACAGTGAAAGCATCTTGAGAGGGAAATTCATAGCTCTACAGGCCTGCCTCAAAAAACAAGAGAAACTGGTAATAAATGACCTAACTCTACACTCAAAGAGTTAGAAAGAGAGCAACCAATAAAGCACAGCATAAGCAGAAGGAAGGAAATAATAAATATCAGAGCAGAAATAAATGACATAGAGACCAAAAATAAATAAAAAAAATAAAAAAGATCGACAAAACCTAGAGCTGGTTCTTTGAAAGGATAAACAAGATTGATGAACCTCTCACCAGGCTCAGCAAGAAGCAAAGAGAAAGGACCCAAATAAACAAAATCAGAAATGAAAGAGGTGACCTAACAACTGATCCCACAAAAATACAAACGATTATGAAAAAATACTATGAACAACTCTATTCAAACAAAATGGGCAATCTAGATGAAATAGACATATTCTTAGGAAAACACAAGTTCCCAAAACTCAATCAGGAAGAATTAAAAAATTTGAATAGACCGATAACTACCAAAGAAATTGAAGCAGTCATCAAAAAGCTTCCAGCAAATAAAATCCTTGTCTGATGGCTTTACAGGGGAGTTCCACCAAGCATTCAAAGAACGAAAACCTATCTTATTCAGACTATTCCAAAACATTCAAGAGGAAGCAATACTTCCAAGCTCTTTCTATGAAGCCACCATTACACTAATTCCAAACCAGATGAAGACACCACAAAAAAAGAGAATTACAGGCCAATATCCTTGAGGAACACAGATGGTAACATTCTCAACAAAATTCTTCTAAATAGAATTCAGCATTACATTAGAAAGATCATACACCGGGACCAAGTGGGATTCACTCCAGGGATGCAAGGATGGTAGAATATCCACAAATCAATAAATATGATACATCACATAAACAAATTGAGAGACAAAAATCACATAATCGTATCAATTGAAGCAGGAGAAGCATTTGACAAAATCCAACATCCTTTCTTGATAAAAACTCTCAGCAAAGTGGGAATAGAGGGATCATATCTCAATATAATAAAAGCCTTAAGTGACAAACCTACAGCCAACATCATACTCAGTGGGTAAAACTAAACAATTTCCCCTGAGAATGGGAACAAGACAGGGATGTCCACTTTCACCACTCTTATTCAATATAGTACTGGAAGGGCTAGCCAGAGCAATCAGACAAGAAGAAATAAAAGACATCCAAAAAAGAAAAGAAGTAAAACAGTCCTTATTTGCAGGTGACATAATACTATACATAGAAAATCCCAAAAACTCCATCAAAAAACTACTAGACCTAATAAATGAATTCTGTAATGTAGCAGGATACAAAGTTAACACCCAGAAATCTATGGCCTATTTATACAACAATAATGAACTCACAGAAAGAGAAATGAAAAAAAAAATCTCATTTACCATTGCAAAAAAAAATTAAGATACCTAGGAATAAACTTAACT
This sequence comes from Murina feae, assembly GCA_004026665.1. Lineage (NCBI taxonomy): Eukaryota > Metazoa > Chordata > Mammalia > Chiroptera > Vespertilionidae > Murina > Murina feae. The sequence continues at coordinate 8,622 of PVJC01016919.1, read as the reverse complement.
AAGGACATAAAAGGCCTGTACTCGGAAAACTACAGGACATTGAAAAAAGAGATAGAGAAAGACATAAACAGATGGAAGAACATACCATGTTCATGGATTGCTAGAATCAACATCATTAAAATGTCCATACTCCCCAAAGCAATCTACAAATTCAATGCAATCCCCATTAAAATACTGATGGCATACTTCAAAGATCTAAAACAAACTCTCTAAAAATTCATCAGGAATGAAAAAAGATGCTGAATAGCCACAGCAATCCTGAAAAAGAAAAATTGAGGGATCACAATACCAGATATCAAACTATATTACCAAGCCATGGTTCTCAAAACTACCTGGTACTGGCACAAGAAGAGACATATAGACCAGTGGAACAGAACAGAGAGTCCAGAAATAGACCCAAGCAATTATGCTCAATTAATATTTGACAAAGGAGGCAAGAGCATACAATGGAGTCAAGACAGTTTCTCCAATAAATGGGCTGGGAAATTTGGTCAGATACATGCCAAAAAAAATGAAACCAGATCACCAACTTACACCATGCACAAATTTAAACTCAAAATGGCTAAAGGACTTGAATGTAAGATGGGACACCATAAAAATCCTACAAGACTCCATAGGCAGCAAAATAGTAGACATATCTTGTAGCAATATCTTTACAGACACAGTTCCTAGGGCGATGGAGACCACGGAGAAAATAAATGAATGGGACTACATCAAAATAAAAAGCCTCTGAACAGCAAAAGAAATGATCAACAAAACAACAAGAAAGCCCATTGCATGGGAGAACATATTTTCCAATGATATTTCAGATAAGGGTTTAATGTCTAAAATTTACAGAGAACTCATACAACTTAACAAAAGGAAGATAAATGATCCAATCAAAAAATGGGCAAAGAAACTAAATAGACACTTTTTGAAAGAAGACACACAAAAGGCTGAGAGACTTATGAAAACATGCTCAAAGTCATTAATCATTGGAGAAATGCAAATCAAAACAACAATGAGGTACCATCTCACACCTGTCAGAATGACTATCATCAACAAATCAACAAATAAGTGCTGGTGAGAATGCCGAGAAAAAGGAATCCTGGTGCACTGCTGGTGTGAATGCAGACTGGTGCAGCCACTGTGGAAGACAGTATGGAGTTTCCTCAAAAAGTTAAAAATGGAGCTCCCATTTGACCCAGTAATCCCACTTCTAGGAATATATCCCAAGAAACCAGAAACACCAATCAGAAAGGATATATGCACCCCTATGCTCATAGCAGCACAATTTACAATAGCTAATATTTGGAAACAATCTAAATGTCCGTCAGCAGATGAGTGGATATAAAAACTTTTGTACATCTACACAATGGAATACTACTCCGCTATAAAAAAAGAAAGAATTTTTACCATTTGCAACAGCATGGATGGAACTGGAGAACATTATGCTAAGAGAAATAAGCCAGTCAGAGAAAGATAAATATCACATGATCTCACTCATATCTAAACTAATGAAAGCGAAATAGTAAAATTAACCGTTTCTCCGAGACAGGGTAAGCCACGCCCACCAGCCAATCAGAGCAGCTGTATGCAAATTAGCCCAGCCAACATGGCAGCCGCCACTCAGGGACTTGAGTAAACGTTTAGGCAGCGTCCCTTGCAGCAGGAGCGAAAGCGATACTGTTTTCGGCCTTTGGCGGGCAGGCTCTGAAACATGTTTCAATAATGTAACAATCATAGAATCCTCAGGAGCTGAAGGGAACAGCAGCCTGGCCTGCCTTACTAAGAGTAACAAAGTCTCATTATAGACGCTGCGCTGCTGCGAGGTGAAGCAGAGGAGGTTTCCTTACCTCAGCCCACCTCAGCTTAAAGGAATAGAAACCTGTGTCCAGCCGGCCTTGCTGGGACGTTGGGCAATGGGAGCTGTGGGCAGCCTGAAAGCCCCTCACCCAGGCTGGTCAGGCACGCCAGCAGGTGGGCATCCCCCGAGGGGTCCCAGACTGCGAGAGGGCACAGGCCAGGCTGAGGGACCTCCCGAGTGCACAGAGCGGCTGCAGGGCAGGACAGCGCAGGACCCAGGACCCGTGAGTGGGAAACAGGCGGCAGGGTTGGAGGGCACCGGGAAGCGGGAAAGAGGCGGCAGGGTTGGCAGCCTGCTTGGTGGACTGCCCAGGCCCTTTGCGGGGCACCGGGAAGCAGGAAAGCAAGGCTGCAGGGGCCGGGGTCCTGCTTGGCAGCTCCCAGACCCCTTGGCACCCAGGGAAGTGGGAAAGGAAGGCAGCAGGGGACGGGTGAGTGGGGAAGAGTTGGCGGCCTGCTTGGCAGCTTCCCAGGTCCCTTCCAGGGATCAGGGAGCAGGAAAAGGCTGACCTGACTACAAGGCGGGGTTTTCCCTGCTTTCTGGTGGCTGGAGGAAGATGGGCAGTAGGCAAGCTTGGGAGGCAGGCCGCACCCAACCCTGGCCACAGCTCAAAAAAGAGAACAACATGCAGGGGAGGGCAAGAGTCTGAGAGATCAACATAGAGGGGGTGCCTGCTCCAAGCCTCCATGGTGTGCCTGGGGGCAGGTCCCCAGCAGGTAGACATACACAGGAGGACTGCTCCAAGCCTCAGATGCGGCTGGGGGCAGGTCCCCAGTGGTGACACACACACACACACACACACACACAAAAGGCGCCTGGCAGACTGGGGCCATCATAGGACATCCACTGAGGGGTCCCAGACTGTGAGAGGGCACAGGCCGGGCTGAGGGACTCCCTCCACCCCGAGTGCACAAATTTTTGTCCACCGGGCCCCTAGTGTGGGATATAATGATCAACATAATTTGATGAATAAGAACAGACATATAGCAGGGGAGGGGGGTTAGAGAGGAACCATATTAGCATAACCAATGAACACAGACACTGGATGGTGGGGGCTTGCCTGGGGTGGAAATGGCGGGGGGGGGGGGCAGGGGGCAAGTGGGGAAAAAGGAGACATATGTAAAACTTTAGACAATAAATAAAAAATATATTAAATAAAAAAAACATTTGCATTATAATTTTTACACAAAACACAGAACATTATTTTACCTTGAATTTTTTCCAGTCATTTTATATGTAAATAAATCATTGTTGGCACACGAAGTCCTTACAAAACAGGCAGTGAGTCAGATTCAGTATCCTAGCTGTCGCTTGCTGGTCACTGACTGATGTAGTCATTACCTTGATTTCCAACTAAGAAAAATATTTCTTTATCTGGTGTTTTTCTGCACAGTGAGAACTGTCTTACAGAAACTAAATTTCAGAGATGAACAACACAATTCATATGCCTGGAGGACAACAGGGCTTTTCAAGAATGCTTCTAATTAATGAAAATCTGAGCCATCAACGAGAGGAAAGGTGACTTTTATTTTGAATACTTTCTTGAGAACATTGCCAACAGTGCTCACTTATGTTGAAGGTTGCACCCACTAGCTGTGACCCACCTGCTATGACCAGCTATGATCTTTCCTTCTGGTTTGCTTTGTTTTAAGTATGTATATTCAGTTGATTTTCTGGACACATAAACTACTGAGATCAATGTAGTGATCAACCATTATTAGCCCCTTCTTTCTTCTTCCTACCATTGTACAGCTCTCTGCTCTCCTGCAGGAAGGTGTCGGGGCATTTTTATTGTATTGCTATTTAGTCTTCAGCTCAATAGTTTTTTCAAAGCAGACACATCATTGACATTTAGCAGCATTAATCTCCACCAGTGCAATATACCTAATTGGTTTTAATGAAATAAGGAGAGAGAACTTTGTGGGGAAATTGGGAAAAAGCTGGAATGAACTGAGATGTCTGTTTTCAGATATTTTCTAAAGTCAATCTCATTGACCAACAGAAGAAAGAGTGCTGTAAGCAGCATTTAGTCCTCTATAAATTTTCAAGGTTGTATGTGACTGAAATAGAGTGAACAGTTATTTCCATTTTGAAATGTGTTTATTTGGAAAGGATTCTGAATATGAAGGCCAACAGGGTAAACATTCTATTAATACTTTCTCTAAATAACATAACACATCAACATAAAGATGACCCAATGCCAAGACAGAAATTCTGCATGGGCCAAAGGTAATCAGACAATAGTCCCAATGAAAACCAGACTATAAAACTTCACGTCTTGTACGTGGCATATCTTACCTATCCCTTTTATTTCTTTGTTATGAGATTAGTTTTTATAGGGAATTATCAAGTTAATATTTAATAATATTTATTACATTATTTTAAAAATTTATCTGGTTTTAAAAAAGTGAAAATTCAGACTGTATAAGGCTATGTCCACATACCACTTTTATAGGCATGTTTGGCAGATGTCTAAAATACCTGTAAGACACTAGGACTGATTTAGAATCACCTCAGAAGCAACTAAGTGAACCAACTAATTGAGTATAACTCTGGGGACTCTGTATTCTAATGCTGATTTGTCTATTGCCTCAGAGAGTCTAATTCTGCTCTCTGTGCATAGGGAGCAGGCTGACATGAAGCACATAATTATACCATCAGAATTGCAGGGGAAAAATTTAATTTGTCAGGTACAGCTTACTTTTTATAATACCCTACATCCTAACCCCTCAGCCATGCAAACAGTATAAAGGCTGCTGCCCACAACCCAAAAATGCTTCCAATGAGCCTGCAATGAAGTGCCAGAGAGGGTGACAACAAGTAGCTTGATTCCTTCCCATTTACAGTAAAGGGTTATCCTGTGCAGATAACTGGGATAAGAACATGAAATAACAACTTTGAACGTAAGAACTCATCTGGAAAACATTCTTTATTCTAATTTCACTATTATAATTTACTTGTTTCATTTTTCCTCTATAGGGTATGCATATTGCCCTATAGGGGCTCAACATTTTTACACTGGGAAATGCATTGATCACTGCACATTGAAATTAACTTATGTACTCATCACAAGGAATAATTAATTATATTCTCATTATGTTGACCTTTTCTTCTTGGCACTCTGAAGGCTTAGTCTTCACAAAAGAGGGAACTGGAGGGTTGTGGCCCAGGGAGATCTGAAGATCCCCTTTATACATTCACCTAGAGTGAAAAAGATGCTGCTATGAGCAGTCTGTAGTCCTTATGATGCAAGCTAATAAATCTGTGGATTGAAGGTTCTACACTAACTCAACCAGCCTGTCCCAACATAGCAGAAGAGGACTCGGTCTCTACCATTAGTGAGTCTGATTCAATTAAATGACTGTAATTTGACAGTGTTGTTCCCTTACTCCAATATCCTTAGAGTGCAAGTTCAATCTCCACTTCTGCCTATTTCACTCTTGCTGCCTCATGGGTATCATTATCCTACATAAAGGGCTAAGGTTTCACTGAGAAGTGGCTTGGAAAACCCACAAAATCTTACACCACACACACACACACACACACACACACACACACACACAAAAAAAAAAAAAATTGGTTAGCTATGGTATTATTTAGCCCAAATCAACATATTACTAAAATCAGCAGCTATAAAAAAAAAAACTGGTGGTACTTTTAAGTACTAGGTACAACATCCAACCAGTAATTAGATAAAAAAAAATAAAAATAAGAATATTACATCAAACTGGTCAGTTTGAGTTTTCTAATTATGTGGAAACAATTTCAGTAACTATATCACACTAATTGTAATAGTTTTTATATGTGTGTAGCAATTTATAATTAAACTAGAGGCCTGGTGCACAGATTCGTGCACCAGTGGGATTCCTTGTCCTGGCCTGTGCCCTCTCACAATCCAGGACCTCTCAGGGGATGTCAGACTGCAGGTTTTGGCCCAATCTCCACAGGCCAGGCCAAGCCAAGGGACCCCACTCATGCAGAATCCATGCACTGGGCCTCTAGTATGCATATAAGGTCTTTGGTTAATCTCTTTCGTCCTTCGTTCTCCCCACTTCCCTCTGAGATTCATCAGTCTGTTCCATATTTCCATGCCTGTGCATTGAGCATCTGCCCCCTCGTGGTCAGTACATAGCCAGTTGAATGGTCAAATGGTTGGTTAGGCTTTTATATATATACTAGGGGCCCAGTGCATGAAATTTGTGCACGGGTAGGTGGGGGAGGGGAAGGGCAGGTGGGGAGGTCCCTCAGCCAAACCTGCACCCTATACAATTCAGGCGCCCTCAGGAGATGTGCTACTGATGACTTGGGCCTACTCCACGTGGTTCTCTGCTCTCTGCCAAGCCTGTCTGCTTCACACCATGGGGATGGGCAAGCAGACCCTGCAGGGCACCACCTGTGGGGTCCCTGATGGCTCACACCCCCTCATCCCCTCGTCCTCAGCTGCTGCCTGGCCAAGGGCAGCTGGGGGTCCCTGATGCCTCTGGCTTGCTGTGCCTCCTGGTCCCATCATCTGCAGCCACTGCCCAGGCCAAGGCCCAGCCAAGGCAGTGGCTGGGGGGTCCCTAATGCCTCTGGCTCGCCGTGCCCCCTGGTCCTATCATCTGCAGCCACTGCCCCAGCCAAGGCCTGGCCAGGGTGGTGGCTGGGGGGTCCCTGATGTCTTTGGTTCAACACGACCCCTGGTCCTGTCTTCCACCGCTGCCTCCCGGCCGCCCCCACCACCTGCACTGCAGCCAGGCCACCTGAGCCGCTGCTGGCTCTGTGGCTGCTGGCCACCATCTTGGATGGATTAATTTCCATGCAGCAGCTCTGATTGGCTGGTGGGCATGGCTTAGGCATCCCAGAGAAATGGTCAATTTCAATATACTCTTTTATTAGAGTAGAGATATATATATGTATATGTGTATATATATTATATTATTTGATTTCTACATCTGTTTCTATTGCATTTGTTCCTTTAGGAACAATGTCTTCAAACATTATAAAGCATTTAATCATATGGTTAAAATATGCTAAGAATCTCTAATGAAACCTATTGTGAATGTGAATACAAATGCATTTGACAATTGCAAAATCAGTTAGTTCACAAAAATGTAGCTTACATTTCCCAGGTTCTTTTGCATCTTAGAATTTTTAATCTCCCAAGAGTTTTAGTCTTTCATTAAAATGACCAGAACATTAAGGTCAACAACACTTAAATCTACACCTCAAAGTCTAAACTAAAAATATGCATTTTGAGAGGAATAATATGATCAAATGTTTAGTAAAATATCCAAAAATGACTCAATTTCTTCACTTAAGAATTTCATTACTCACTTACTGTCAATTCCATAATATCTTATGAACATGTGAGCTATTGTGTACTAGAACAAAATCATTGGAACTTGAAGAGGCCCTAGAGATACTTCAAGCTAACCACTCATTTAGCATCAAGGGAAACAGGAAGATCAGGGAACTTGCCCAAAGTTATATGGTCATCAAGTGATTGTGTTTAAATTTTAACACAAATCTTATGACTCATAAGATTCCAATCAGCTCCTATGACAAACTGATGCCCAATATAATAACCCAAACTATGCCACAGGACAACTCTGTTTTCCAGGAAAAGAAACACACAATTAAATCATCTCAATGGCTATTGTTTATCTAGTTACTGGTTGCATGTTGTCCCCAGATCTTAAAAGTATCATCTGTTCTCTACTTTGCTCTAACTGCTTCAGAAATACAAGCATCCTATATGAATTATCAATTTTATCTTATCAATAGACAAGTTATTCTTAAAGTTGATTAAGTATTGAAACTTTTTACCAAACAGACACTATGGAGAACACAGAGTAAAATAAGACAAGGGTCCTGTCTCAACAAAAGCTAACTTATCAGAAGAACTTGAGAAGTTCCATGGAAATTACTCAGATGCTCTAAGGGCAGAGGGAGGAGGGAGGTATTCCTCCTTCCTTCTTTCAAGTCTCTATCCACCAAGCACCTCCACTGCATTAACATAAAATACAATAAGAAAGTATTTTCATAAGCTCCTACTTTCTTCAGACAGGAGGATAAAGTAAAAAAAAAAAAAAAAGGCAAATGCTCTTCACTTGGAAACAGAAACAAAAGAAGTTAACCTTGGGCAACCAGCCCAAAATGTTTGGAATTATCTTCTTTCTAAGGCGTAGTACTACATGTTCTGTGCATGAGTTTGGGGTGTCCATGTAACCTCTGATTTGCAGCATTCATCCCTTTACTTGACATGTTAAACCAGTATCACATTTGGGTTTCTGACTCAGGTCCTCTAATCCCACAAATTCAGTCCTCTGATAGGAGGACTAGGAGCCCTCTGCTGGCTGGACCTCGACACCTTACTCTTACCAAGTATATTGTGTTGTCAGTTGTCAGCTGGGTCCCACTGTCCAAAACAAAAAGGTATCATTTCTTTCTGCATAAACCTTACCACATGATTATATTTGTCTTCCCCATACCTAAGTTTACTGTGTCTTTTGGTCATTGTCCATGAGACCATTTGGGTGAAAATAGTTTATCTGATAGGTATTATCATGAGGTAGGAGTAAAGGAGAGGGTAGCTGGACATGGAAGGAAGAAAAACCTGGATAAGAATGTACACTGAGGTTACTACCTATCAATGAGATAAGTTGGCTTGACCTTTTGAAACCTTAGAAGCATAAAAAATAAAACATCTAGAATTGTTCCCTTAAAAGATGCCAGAGTAGGTTAAGTAGTTTACTGTTTTGTCAGATAATTCTCCATGGCAGAGAATGGACAGA